>CM045761.1:59210998-59478654 GCA_025200525.1 Camellia lanceoleosa
AGTGTTTGCCGTCTGTCATTCCTGAACGGTTTACCGGAGGATCGCTTTGAGAAGCGTGCCATAAGGCTGACCGGTTACGGGTTCTGCCACAATGGGAACACAAACCCCGGTTTTTACCGGGGCACCCTTTTTGACCATTCGACCTAGTGTATATTCGAAATCCATAGTGACCATTCCAAACTAGGATAGGTTGCTTACCCGATCATAGGTTGTTTGAAGCCGCTGTGTGCGTAGTGAAACCCTAGTTCTTGACGAAACTAGGACAGGGAAACCCTACCCCTCCATAGGGGTGTTTTGGCTCTCACTTGTTTGTTATGTGCTTTTAGAGTGTGCCTCTGCAGGAATGCATGTATCAGTTTGCAAGTCTGGGTATCAGGCCTGAGGGCATCAGTATTTTGGGGCATCAATTTTTCCTGAGAGAATCAGTTTTACCTGAGGGTATCGCCATCGTAGAGTTTTGGGCGAAAGAGAGAAACACGATCGTTCAGCTATACTTATACCTGTTCTAGTGAAATCAAGCTGAGATGCTGTCTGTTTTCTCTTTTGCAAGGTAGTTGTGGAACTATAGCTTCAGAAGGCTCCAATATCCCCCGGTACATTGGGCTTGTGCTGATAGACTTTGTTAGGTCAAAGATTCAGTTCGAGGCTAAGTCAGTGTTCCTTCGCCAAAGGCAGGGTAAAAAGGCCAATCAGGCATAGATCATCAGTTCAACAGTCTTCAGATCAGCAGTCATTATCCATCTCACCTGTGTGCAGTTGGGTTGAGATATCTGCTTTCACCACAAAGACAGATATACCGATAGATCAGTTAGATCAGGGTAGTATGGCAGGAGTGGAGGAGATGATGCGTCAACTCCAAGAAAGTATGAAAACCATGCAGCAAGACACTGTTCGTCAAGCCGAATTTGCCAAACAACAGGCCGAGGCCATGGCCCAATAGGTAGAGTTAATTGCCAGGCTACAACAGCAAACCGGAGCATCTGCTTCATACCAGGTTCCTCCCCCCCAAGAGTCCCAATACTCGGGGAGACGGCAAATGTCCAGAATGTCTAGGAAGCTACAGACATCCCAACAGGGCCACCTCTGCCCCCGATTCTACCTCAATTATCCAAGGCACCATGCCTATCAATCTACCAGACTCCCCTTTTGAGTTCGATGTGGACCCCATGGCATTAAAAGTGAGCAAGCTTGAAAAGTTGTTCAAGAAATCTCAAGGTGTGAAGTCCATTCCGGACATTGAGGATGGGTACACCGACGCAGCCGTGACGTTGCCAGACCGATTTAAGATGCGACATATCGACTACTTTGACAGATCTGGGGATCCCATGGTGCAACTACGGTTGTTTTCAGACATACTAAAGCCAATCGGTCTCACTAGAGTACAGAAGCTATCTTTATTTGGCCGGACCTTGTCGGCTGTAGCGGCCATCTGGTATGCAAAATTGGAAGATGATGTTAAGAGGAATTGGGATGAGATGGCCGAGGCTTTTGTCGCTCAGTGCACCTATAATACACAAATTGAGATTACAACCCGTGATCTCGAGACGACTAGGCAGGAGCCTAAGGAGAGCTTTTTTGAGTTCGTAACCCGATGGAGGGCCAAGGCTTCAATGATGACCACTAGGCCCACGGAAAAAGATAAGATTCGGATGATTGTGCACAATCTCCAGCCCAAACTCATGCAAAAGATGATCGTTCTCCCCATCCCCACCTTTTCAGATCTGCATGAGATGGGGGTACAGATCGAGGATGCTATGAAGCAGGGCCTCATTGACCAGGAGAAGGAGCAGCCCCGAAGGGCGTTTCCCATAGTACGAATGCAACCGCCAGTGGTGATGGAGCTGCAAGATCTTCTGAAGTAGGTATGGTCACCACCGCCGCATCAAGAACAGCTACCCCATTCACCGGTGCGTCCGGAAGTAGCTCACAAAAAACCAAATATCCACCTCGAGTTAAGAGGGTTTTTACCCCACTTTATATGCCTTTGTCAAAGGCTCTAGAGGTCTTACTCCGAAAAGGATATCTGAAATCGTTTGAACAACAACCTCTACCTGATCCTATCCCTCCAAAGCATGACCAGTCTAAATACTGTGCCTACCATCAACAAACTGGTCATGACACTGACAGTTCCTTTCATCTTCACCATGATGTACAAGATCTGTTTGACAACAAGGTCATCGCTGCACCAGCTCAGCAAAGTCTATCGCCACTAGATCAGTGAACTTGAGGGATAGTACAAATATGTGAGCTAGGGATGAACCACCAGCGGGCGACACTCAGTTTACTCTAGATGTGACGTATGGCACGCACTGTTTTGAGCATTTGTGAATGCTGGTTTTTGTACTTTCTGACTCGGGTATTGAGTCAGTTTTGTTATGTCATTTAGAGTCTGTCCTGTTGTATAGAGTCAGTCTTTTCATACTGAGTCAGTTGGGTCTGTCTTATTGTATCAAGTCAGTCTTGTTTTGTTAGAGTCGGGTGATTTCGGGGGTGTTACCTCGGACATCACTTCCTTGTTTTGTGTTTGTCTTTTCATTTTCTTTTGAGTCTGTTTCTGCCTTAGAGCCAGTTGTGCCAACAGATTTTGAATGAAACAGCAGTGATTTTCACACTCTTGTGTTTGCTTCTGCCTTGTACCAGTTGTCCCAGAAGTTCTGAATAAGATGGCAGTATTTGACCAGAACTGTGTCTTTTCTGTGCTTTGAAATCATTGCATTGACCATAGTTTTTTCAAAACTTTTTGAACATTGTCATGAAAACAAAGAGGAAGGAATTTCTCGGGATTTGCAAAAAATTTGATCAATTGAGAGAAAGATAGGCGTGCTAAGCCCTTAATGAATGAAATCATGCTTGTTAACGTGAGTGCTGAGAAGGATCCTGGCTTGATCCAGATTGGTTTTGCATTGTCTTCAGTGCGAGCGACTAGTCACTTTCTTAAAAAATTTCAAAAAATGTTTTGCGCCGTCCTGCGAAGACCTGTGCGGAATCACTCTTGAGATTGTGCAGCTTAGGATCGCTATCAGCCTCAAGATTCAACCCCTCTTGATTTCAAACCTTGAACTTGGATTTAGAATGTTCCAAGGCCAATCATGATGTGAGGCCTGTGTGGCCAGATTTGAAGCAACCCGCGAACTAGGGGCAAGAAAAGTCAGATCAAGAAGCTTGTGCAGCTAGATCAGGAGCACCCCTCAAACTAGGGGCAAAAATGTCAGATGTGCTCGAAGAGTCAAAGATGAAGATCGGCAAGAATGCCAAATCCGATAAGGGAGGAAAGAAGAAAGTATTGCTGAAGGATAACCGAGTTCCTATCCACAACACGAGGAGCAAATTTAGCCCCCCCATTGGATGGACTCCTGCATCGTCAGCGAACAACAGCCATTCTCCTAGATTCAGATGACTTCAGGATCTCAAAACCATTTGACATGGACAAAGCTACACTTTTACCCTTGAGCGGCTCGCTAGGCTGAAAACTCGTAAGGGCGACCCAGGCAAAAGTTAGAGTAAGGAAAAGAAGAAAAAGAACAAAAAAAAGAAAAATGCAAGGAATGAAAAAAAAATGAAGAAAATGAAAGGAAAAGATGAAAAAGAGAAAAGAAGAAAGAAATGAAAAGAATTGAAAAGAAAAGAAAAACATAGCTCGTAAGGTTGAAAACCCAGAAGGGCGGCCTTGGCAAAAGTTAGAGCGCAAAAGGAGAGGTTAATACCCGAGTGTACCTTAACCCCGAACTACGTAAGGCTTGATTTCCATCTTTGGGATACGTAGGCAACTTCATTCTGAAGTCCAGCCGTAAAACACTTCAAATTCGATTGTGTCCATGTATTGGTTTTGTTTATCTTTGACTTCTCTGTATCTGAGAGTTCGGTTGTGATCATCACTCTAAGGACTTATTACAATGTGCGGCGGTGCTATCCAAACAAGGGGCAACTTTCCGTTGCCATACAGTGTGCCGTGGTGCTATTCAAACAAGGGGCAACTTTCCATTGCCCTGTGGTATCCTTCAGACAAAGAAGCAGTTTTCCATTGTTTTGGATCTGAGGTTGTGTATCTCAAGAGTAGGTTCCGTGCTCGTCGAGCAATGGCCGTTTGCAAAAATAGTTTCTGAGAATTTTTACTGAGGTTGACTAATTCTCTCGAAAATTATTCCATTCTTCTAAAACTGGACCATTTCTTGGACCCAAAAAAAAGAAAAAATTTTAGTGCTCATAGCCTGACTTGCATGATTTTAAATTAGAAAATTGAACAAGCATGTTAATCTAACTCTCATTTTGGTCAAAATTGTTTTAGTAGAAAACCAAAACAAAAATGGTCAAAATGATGAACTAGGGGCACAGTTGAGTCAGGCTTCTTGTCATTCCCCCGTTGTCAATGCATTTGCCAGAAAGGGCACCATACTTGCCAGAAAGGGTACCCTATTCGCCAAGAAGGGCACAACTGAAGTTAACAACAAAGGGTTGAAAGCTCTCTCATCCTCTAAGCAGCAAGGTATTAGGCCAGTGCGAAGCACGAATTGGAATGGATCAAGATACTCCACTCCTTCATCTGGGGCATCGACTAAATGTCACCGAAGGAAATAGCCGCGAGCTGATAACGTTGGGCGTTAACCCACAACTTCTTGTTTATCCATCAACCACCCAAGGAAGGGATAAAAAATGAGAGATTGAAGAATAGAGAGATGTGCGCTGAGAGAAAAAGTGAGGAAAAGGGCTTTTTCAGAGAAAAAAAAAATAGGCAGAGGGCTGAGTGATGTGAGAATCACAAATGAGAAAGGGTGGGAAACAATACCCAGAGAAACAGGTTCCTTGTGCACGTCTGAGTGTCATGTCTTTTTGTTTTATCTCGATTCTTGTTTTGAGTCGTTTTGAGTGTTACCCACTATGCAGGTTGTTTACCTTTTGTTTTCCATTGTTGAGTCGTAGTGCACTGTGTTTAGTCGTTGGCTCAATACCCCGGTCAAGAACTCATCTCTCAACTTCAAAAATAAAATCATTTTGCGTTCCGAGTGCTGTGCCATTCTCCACATCTGTGTAAAGCAAGATTCATTCTTTTGCAAAATCGCAGGCTTCAACCCAGGTCATGCGGGAACAGTAAAACCAGGACCTATCTGAAGCTATATAGGTTCCAGACTGCAAAGCAAAAGAAAAGAGGGAAAATGTCGGGTATCTGAGTTTGCTTCAACTTCAGTAAGTTCCGAGATTACATTCCGTGTGTACCTCTTCAGGTCTTGCCAATGCTCCGAAGTATGAGTGTGCCTCTACCTCAAGCTCAAGATCAAGTCTGTTTCAAGCTAGAATGGCGATCAGAAGTGCTCTCCCTGAGTATCATTCCCTGCCAGAGGCATCTCGGCTGTGTTCGTAATGAGTTCCTAGGAGACCAACTGCGACGGTGGAAACTAGAGTTCGAATGGTTGTTGCCTATAACGCAAAGGTTCGGGATTTTGGAGACTAAAGTCTAGTTTAAATACCCAGCGGTGTGTCCTCGGCTTGAAATCTGTATGGAAGCCCCATAGGTTGAGATAGCGGGTATGCACCTCAGTTCTGGATACCGAACCAACCTAGTGTGTCACCCTGTTGGAGAATAGGGAAAGTTGTGAATATGATCAGGAAGAAAGGCATCATCCAAAGTGTTCTACGTGAAGAACCCTTGTCAGCATTTCAGAGCCTTTGTACTGTCAGTTGAAGGTAAGTGTTCGAAGAGCACGAGGGGAAACCCCCGTCATAGTAGAGCGGTTCATCACCACTCACCCCATGAGGTGCTTTCTAAAGCGCCGCTAGGTTTGTTTATTGCATTCCTTAAACATCATGCATTGTATTGCATTGTACCCATCAAGTTTCTTTCTCATTCAGGCACGATATTGTATGTACGGTTCATTCAAAGAAGTTCCATTTGAGATCATTTATTTAGTGTATCAATCACACTTGATTCAGTTAGTGTATCATTCACACTTCATTTATTTAGTGTATCAATGACACCTTATTTACCCTTAGTTTATCTATCACACTTTCTTCATTTGCTTAGTGTATCAATCACACTTCATTTATTTAGTCTATCAATCACACTCTCTTCACTTAGTGTGTCAATCACACTTCTTTCATTTTGTGTATCTATCACACACATTCTCATTTTTTGTATTAATCACACACATCCTCATTTTGTGTATCTATCATGCACATATTCACTTCATTATCTTTTGTGTATCCATCACACTTGTTCACTTAGTGCATCTATCACACTTTGTGTTCACCTTTAGTGTATCTATCATACTTTGTTCACTTAGTGCATCTATCACACTTTGTGTTCACCTTTTGTGTATCCATCACAACTGTTCACTTAGTGCATCAATCACACTTTGTGTTCACCTTTAGTGTATCTATCATACCTTGTTCACTTAGTGCATCTATCACCCTTTGTGTTCACCTTTTGTGTATCCATCATACCTGTTCACTTAGTGCATCTATCACACTTTGTGTTTAGCTTTAATGTATCCATCACACTTGTTCACTCAGTGCATCTATCACACTTTGTGTTCACCTTTAGTGTATCTATCATACTCTGTTCACTTAGTGCATCTATCACACTTTGTGTTCACCTTTTGTGTATCCATCACACCGGTTCACTTAGTGCATCTATCACACTTTGTGTTCACCTTTTGTGTATCCATCACACCTGTTCACTTAGTGCATCTATCACACTTTGTGTTCACCTTTTGTTTATCCATCACACATGTTCACTTAGTGAATCTATCACACTTTGTGTTCACCTTTAGTGTATCTATCATACTTTGTTCACTTAGTGCATCTATCACACTTTGTGTTCGCCTCTTGTGTTTCTATCATACCTTGTTCACTTAGTGCATCTATCACACTTTGTGTTCACCTTTTTGTGTATCCATCACACTAAGTCTGCTTTGTGTATCTACCACACATGCTCACTTTGTGTATCTATCACACATTCGCTTTGTGTATCTATCACACATGCACACTGTATTCGCAGTGAGAATTGCAGCAATTCTCTTACACCCTTTCTACATGTAATGTAGTTAGATTTGTGTATGCTTGCTTAAAACTGTTGGATGTTATGCTTCATTACAGCTTTCTTTGCGTGATCATAAGTTATGCTCGGCTTTGTGCATTGTCTTGCACCTTGCCCCTGCCTTCAGGCGCATATCTATATCTGTAGCTTGTATGCTTTGTCTAAGTCTGTGGCCTTGTCAAAAATGGGTCGTCTCTGGGCTTTGACATTCACTCCTGTCATTTTTATGACTTTCGAGTTCTGGCAAAGAGGGGCAACTGTAGACACCCCATTTTTGACCGTTCTCAAAACTTGGACGTCATCGTTTGAACATTCGATGAGCATCCATGTTTGTGTTCGTTTTGAGTTCCTAGAGGTCTCGGTTGCGCACCTCGCCTTAGGATCTCTCAACTTGACTGTTTTGTGCTTGGCTGGACCAGGGACTTGTGGCTTTTGCACCTGAGGGTAGGAAGTGGCTTGTTGGCCACCTCCCTTAACCCACCGGCCATGGCTTGAGGCCACCGGCCTTGCTTTCTTGCCACCGGCCAAGTGTATTGGCCGATCGGCACTTTATTTAGTCAGCTGGCCATGGTGTTGGTCGATCGGCCATTTTTTGCTGGCCGAACCCTGTTCATCTACTTTATGCAGATATTATGTGCCAGCTGGCACAGACCCTATCCTCCATACACGTGTATGGAGGATTTTGAACCTTTGTTTTAGCTTCTTGAGAAAGCTTGAACCTTTTGAACCTTTGTTTTAGCTTCTTAAGGAAGCTTGAACCTTTTGAACCCTTGCTCTAGCTTCTCCAAGAAGCTTGAACCTTTTGCTCTAGCTTCTCCTACAAGCTTGAACCTTTGCTGTTACTTCTCCAAGAAGCTTGAACCCTTTTGTTTCTCTATAAGAGAGGGCCTCCCTCTCCTTTAGAGAGCTTGAAAAATTTGTCTAAGGCACAAGAGATATATTTCTCTATATCTCTATATTTTGGGTTCAAAAGAGTGAGATTCTTGGCCCCTTTGCACACCACCTCACAACCACACACGTCCACCATTCATCTAAGGTTCTTGGAGGGTATTTTCAGAGGTTAAAGCGTTGGTTTTGCTGAGCTACAAGGGTAACTCCTTTTCCCTCTTTATTCACCATTTTTGCACAAGATTTTAGCCTATCTTGAATGTTGTTTTGAGCATAGTGTATAACTGATTAAAGTTCTATTTTTTCATGGTTTTAATCTTTGTTTAAGATCACTTTTGTATTTGGGTTTGTTTACCCGCTCTTAGTCCTTGTTTGGCCTCATTTTTGTGCTTTTTTTGTGAGCTTCGGAACCACCTTGTATTGGCCTTGTCACCACTGAAATCCAGAGGGATTTCAGTGGTGGGGATGGCATTTTGAGGTCCTAAGAAGGAGAGGGCCATCCCCCTCTCCTTTGTTGTCTTGTTTACTAGCATATTTGGCCTATCAAAGAAGCATATATTTATATCATTTGGAGGCCTATTTCAAGCACTTTTTGGTGACTTTTGGGACCTTCCTAGCCTCTGTCCATGGCTGGTTTGGTCCCCTTTTGTTTTCCTCTTGCATGTGTACAGTAATCCCTTCCATAGCTTGTCAAAGTAGCACATCATTCTTGCATGTATTGGCCATGTTTCAATGGGTTTTTGGCCATCATTTGGCATGCCATGAATCTATTTTGGCGGGTTTGGTGGCCCCTCACATGCTTTATAGGCTTGTAGTGTAAATCATGCTTCCTAGCACACATTGCATGTTGTTTTGGCCCTCTATTCTAGCACCTTTTGGCCACACTCCAAACATGTTTTGTTCATATTTTGGGCTGCCTTAGCTCTATTTTTAGGCCTCTTGGTCGATTGGTGCTTGCCATGCATGGTTGTATTGTAATAGCCTTGCTTACCTTTGAGTTTTGGGGTCCCTTGCACGTGTTGCTTCAGGCATTTTAATGTTTTGGCATCATTGAATGTGATATTTCAGAGTTTATAGGTGTGCCATATTCAATTGTTTATCATGCCTTCAATGTGTTTGAGAGTTCTGCTTTTATACCCCATTTGTGAGCCATTGCATGAGCTTCATTTTTGTGCACTTCAAGGCATTATCTTAGTCCGTTTTGCCACTGTTTTGAGCCTGCATAGGGACTGTTTGGGGTTCGTTTTGTCATTCGAGCATCGCTTTGCATACCTCTACTGTAATGTGCTTCACTAGTTTCGGTATTTGAGCCTTCCTGCATGCATTGTGTGAGTCGTTTGCATGATTCAGAACCGTTTTGTATGTCAGTTCAGAGCTAGAATATATGCCATTATATGCCATACTTCAGCTTTTCAATGCACTAGGAGAGTTGCATCTTGTGCTATGAGTTAGAGCCCTTGCACCTTGCATGTTTGCATGTGTTTTGTTGCCTCATTTCCATCATGTTTGGCCACTGATTTTGGCATGCTTGAGACCTACCCATGTTAGTGTAAGTCCATCTCACCATGTTGTTGCATGCTTGTTTCATTTTGCATGTTGTTGCATGCTATAGATGTTCACATGTTTAGGTTGTATACCTATTGCCTATTGCCTATTGCATGCTTGTGTTGCTTTGTTAAGTTCATCATGCATGTATTACATTGGTCTAAGTATACTTGCCTTTGCATGTTATTAAATGTTAGCCTATTGACATGTTGTTGCATGTTCATCCATCTTGCATACTTGTTAAGTTACATGCTTGTTTGCATGCTTGTCTTTGCATATTGTTATATGCTAGTTGCCTTGTATAGCATTGTTGCTTGCATGCTTAGGTTGCATAGCATTGTGTGCACATCCCTTGCCTCTTGTATCAATCATGATAGGGGTTGGGGCCCTTATTTTTTTTTTGTGCATTTCATTTGATATCAAATTGCGCACTTGGCGCCTTTGGCCATCATGCATTGAAATACGTGATTGGTGGCCCGAGGTTCGAGAACCAAACCCCCATGAGCTCATAGCATGATAAGGAGGGTGGTCGTGCATACATTGTCTTGTAAATTCCTTGCCATGTATTGTCTGTCCTCTACTGTAGCAAAAACAGAGTTCTGCAGGAACAGGTGGCCGGTCGGCCCTCTTCAGTGCCCGCGGGCTACCAAAGCCCAGCTGATTGCCCCACTTTTGGTCGGTGACCACTTCCTAATGGCCGGTGGTCCTATCTTTTGGTCGGTGACATCCCACAATGCTCAGGGAGTAATTCAGAGGCATCTCAAGGATTTTCACAGTTCTCAGAGGTGCAGAACAGTGCAAATAGAGGCAACATGTGGCATGGCAACGGGTTTCCGAGGAGGCGAATCGAGCATGCATGCATTTGACCCTCTTCCCAAGGCAGCTTTACTTCTTTAATAGCTTAATTAATTTGTTAATTAATTATGATTTTGTAATAGTTAATTACCTAGAGCAGTTAATTATTTATTTGGTTTGTATTATTCTTTCGGACCCTCTGTCAAGCGGGCGAATTTGTAATAAGTGTGCGTGCGTGTATGAATGTCTTCCGACCCCACGTCTTTCTCCTTTTTACTTACATACTTTTGATGGTTAGTTTTAGGTCATGTTTCGATTGGCATACCTTATGTTAGCATGTTTGCATACATTCATTCGTATTGCATGCACCAGGCTTGGCGCATTGTACTAATTGCATAGCATTTCAATTCAAACTTGAATACGTGTATCGAGTTGCCGCATTTCACATGCCATCTTAGAATAGCCGAGCCTATCTTAGTTGCATTTTGCATGTGTTGCATTAGCCATCTTAACATGAACTAGGATCATGCATTGACTACTAATTAGTTTCTGTTTTGGCTTGGAGTACTCGGTGAGTGTTTATGCTTTACCATCCTTGCATGTGTGTGAGTGACTGCCATGATAGCATGCTTACCATGAGGCTATGTGCTTATGTGATATACCTGCCTGAATGCCTGTGGGAGAAGGTTGGATTACTTGAATTTGGAACAATTCATCAAATGCGAGTTTTAAGCCCACTTGAGGTGGCAAAATCATCTTGTTTTCTAAGCCCACTCGAGGGTGGCAAATCCACGTCTTAGGCTACTTGCGGGTAGCACCTTCAAACCATTTCAAACAAACATGCGATATTTTGTTCCAACTTAGGCAATCCAGTCTATACTTGTATGCTGTGCGTATCACATAGTAATTCTAGGCTAATAAACCGGAATAAGAGCACATGTGTTTTCAAAAACTCGATATCATGTTTTGTAGTGGCCGATCTTTGATCGGGTGAGCGGGGGTGCTCATTGCATGACCTTCCCCAATCGTACCCAAGTTCCCAAGCTGAGGCAACTTTGGTGATGACGGACACATGGCCTTAGGCACGAGTTAGGGTTTCCTAAATTCCTCCAAAACAAAATATTTAGGTGGCGACTCTGTATCTGGAAAAGCTGTCCATGTTCGGCACTTCTTTCTAAAAATCTATTTTTCAAAACGATTTGCCGGATTTGGACTCTTTAGTGATTTATCGATCTCGCATTGCCCTTTGCGGGATTAGATTCAAAACCGTGACATTTAAGTCTGAACTGTAGTAAGCCCAAATGAACAAAACGGGATTCTTCCCTGGACGTTCGGGGACATCTACACCTTTGTAACGCGTCTGAGTGTCGTTTTGGTTTTGTTGTTTGTCTCGATTCTTGTCTTGAGTCATTTCGAGTGTTAATAGATGTGTTTTAGGTTGTTTACCTTGTTTTCTTTTGTTGAGTCGTGGTGATTGTGGTCAGTTTCAGGGTCAATACTCGGTTAAGAACTCATTTCTTATTTCAAAATAAAATCGCTCTGTGCTTAGAGTGTTGTGCCATTCTTCACATTTGTGCAAAACAAGATTCGTTCTTTCATAAAATCGCAAGGTTTAACCAAGGTCATGTGAGAACAATAGAACCAGGCTCTATCTAAGGCTATAGGTTCTAGACTGCGATGCAAAAGAACAGAGGAAGGATTCGGAGCATCTGGGTTTGTTTCGACTCCTACAGATTCCGTCTTTGCATCCCATGTGTTCAAACTAAACAGAATGCTGTGTTATGGGCCGTGAGTTCAGAATGAGTGATATTCAGAATGGGCCGTGTATTTAGAATCGGCAGTGTCCCGCATAAGTCGTGTGTTCAAAATAAACAGAGTACTATGTTACGGGCTGTGTTCAAAATAAGCAGTCTATGTATTGAACCTGTTGGGAACTTGTGATTGGTTCCACTTCCAATGCCTTCCGGTGTTGATTCTGCGAAGTCACACCCGGTGTTACTTCAATTTGCTTATCGAATTGTTACTCATTTGCTTATCGAGTTGTTGCTCATTCGTTTATCGGGTTGTTACTCATTTGTTTATCAAGATTGTCACAATTTTGTTTATCGAGTTGTTGCTCATTTGATTACCAAGTTGTCACAATTTTGTTTATCGAGTTGTTGCTCTTTGCTTATCAAGTTGTAAACTTGTCATGGTCTTATTGTTGCTTACTGAGTTGATTTGTTTGTTATGTTGGTTCATTACCTAACCTGATAAAACTTGCATGTTCAATTTCCGTTCGATTACATTGTTATGTAATATGATGCGATGCGATGTACAAATGCAACACTTTTTCAAAGAGCAACAACTCGATAACAATGGTCCCTCGCCCTGCCCTCCCTCCTCCTTGGGCAGACACAGATGGTCCTGCTTGAGCACCCCCTACAGCCGATATCTGGAATGGGGCCTGGAAAAGAACAAATGGCAAATATATCAGTTATACTACACAAAGCAGAGTATGAATACAGAATGCAGTGTATGAGTATAGTGTATGAATCTTGTGGCGATGTATCGAGCGAATGCAATATATGAGCATTGTGGTATGAATATCGTGAGCGGTATGTCAAGACAGTCTGACTCAAAGGTGCAATGTATGAATGTCGTGAGCAATGCTATGAACAATCCGTGGGTTACAGTGTATCAAAGCCATGAGGGCTGCGTATCAAGTGCCATGTTGACAGTGCGATGCATCAGATTATGTGTGAAACAGATTATGCACAGTTTGAGATTGTGGTTGAAAGAGCTTACCGGGATACTGTAAATAGCCAGCAGGTTGAGGCTCCGCTATAGCATCCCCATCACGGAAGCAGTCAACTCCAGAGACTGGCGAGTGTACTCAGCGGAAGCCTGCAAAAGTGTTAGAAGCATTAGTATTATGCAGAATATCAAGAGAAATAAAATGAAATGACTGTACAGGATGCAAAGTGCAGTAATACATACTGAAGGCAAACCGTGGAATCCGACTAGCTCGTGATTAGCCGGAGGGGGAGCGATGGGGATCTAGTAAGTCTTCCCACCCTGCCCTCGGCATGTCATCATAGTAGGCAGCTCGGGCCACCCAGCTCTCTGCCCTCTCCGGGGCCCACTCCTATCGCGGGCCTGAGGTGCCCGCGATGCTCCTGCTCTCGCAGCTGGCGCCGCTGGTCTCTCTCTCTCAACTCGGCTGGCACCGGTCAGAGGCCGCATGATATAGGTCTAGACGAACTCCGCATAGTCACCCTCGTTTACAAAGCGCTCATGGCTCCAGCCGGTAGTGTAATCTGCCATCTCCGCTAAGGTATACCTCTCAATGTCCCTCGCATGGGTAGGAGGAGGTGCTGGAACCAGTTGCTCTGGCATGCCTAAGGTCTACTGCAAGAAGTGCTCCCCAAAGTACCAGGCACGGCAAACTGGGCCCTCTAACAAGACTCTGAATCGGGCAGTCTTCTGAGCGCCGGCATACCGCTCCCGACCTGCGATGGGCAACGAAGCCCACGACTGCCAGGTGATCTGCAAATGGCAAGATATACAGTTTGTTATCTGTTATTTAAAGCACATCGTAAAGCAAAGCCAATAAACTGAAATGTTTGACATACCTCAGTTGTGGTGATGGTGTCAAAATAGCGGCGGAAGAACATGAAGGGCTCCCGCGGCCTCCACTGGCATCTCACGTCAAAGCGGTGGGAAAATGGGACCATAGGGCGCATCTCCTCTTCTGGTACTGGGGCAAGCCTAGGAAAGTATGCATACACCCACAACTACAGAACGTAACAGAGCAAACATGAGCAGGCTTAGCAAATAAAGAAGTATACAGATAAAAAGCAAAAATCAGAGAACAGTGTGCAGTGTATTGTGCAATGTGTGCAATGTGTTGTGCAGTGTGTGCAATGTACAGTCAGTGTAAAACAGATTGCGTGTGCGTAGTGTGTATGGTGTACAGATAATGAATGGAAGAATTGAAAAGACAAGAAAGGAATGTGTACCTCCCAGGCTCGCCAATAGCCTCCACGTAACTGCCCATTACGGCGGGACAATGAGCTCATATAACCATAGAGAGTGGCCAAGCCAGCGCCACCCCAGTCATAAAGGCGCATCTGCGTCACGTCCACAAGCGCGCTCAGCAGATAGAGGGCAACGGTGTTCGCCCGGTCGGCGAAAAGCGTGGTCCCTAGCAGAAACATGATAAAATCGCGAGCGTACTGCTCCTCCTCCTCCCGGGTAGTAGGCGCCTAGATCCGGAAGTGGTCCTCGAACCACGAATACCTCACAAACCCTGGCCGGGCAAGAGGTGGCTGAGTGCTAAGTAAGTATACCGGAGCGGCGTCCCACTCCTCCATATTAGCATCAAAGGGAATCGGATCACCCCCTACCCCGATGCCGGTGAGCATTGAGAAATCAAAGGGAGTCATCGTCATCTCCCTGGTGGCAGAAAGGTGGAAGGAGTCGGTGGCACAACAGATGTGACTCTGGCTTGCACAACAGAAGCTCCAGTGGCACGCGTCGCTCATAGCTCCTGAAGTGATGGAGGCTGTCAGCAGGAAGCACATGTATCGCCGGCCTGTAGGTCGCCGGATCAAACGGCTGGATGTGAAGAGGCAAGAGCTCGGCCTCAGGGTCCATATCCAACTCCGGGGGAGCCCCACCGCCTGGAATATCGTCTGCCGTCTCAAGAATAGTGCAAAAATGGCCGAAAGTGTGAAAACCGAGCAAGAATGTGAAAAGTCAACTGAAAAGTCAACCCTGAGAGGGTGGAAAATGGGCGAAAAGGTCGGAGTGTGGAAGAGGGCACGAAAACTGAGGAAAACTTGGGGAAAACATACCCCAAGTGGTGGAAACCAAGAAAAAGTCACCGAAACCAAGATTTGTTCGGCTCAAAGTGTGCGAAATGTGGAAGGTTTCGCGAATCGCACAATGAAAAGGGCTTGAAAACCAAGGAAAAGCACGGATTGAAGGTAGGGAAATCACCTAGAGAGAATGGGGGGAGGGTTTTCGAGCTTGGGCAAGTGAGAAAATAAGGGTTTGAAGCCTCATATTTAAAGACCCATGGCCAATTGACAAAACTGCCTCGACACAGCCATTGTTGGCCGGTCGGCCACATTTTTAGCTGGCCGGCTAAATATTTGGCCTATGGCCCATTTTTGTGGCCGATGGATGACCGGTGGCCTCTCCTGGTGGTTGATGCACCTTCTGCGCCCTTTTCTAGGTCAGCTATGATGTTTGGGACCTGCATTCTGTAGATGCGCCCGTGGGCCTCTCTCTACAGTTCGGACTCAATTTGTGTCACGGTTCTAAATCTGAACGAAAGAGTCCAACTCTGGCAAATCGTTTTGAGAAAAACTAATTTTTGAAAAGAAGTGCCAAACATGGACTGCTTTGCCAGATTACAGAGTCGCCACCTAAATATTTTTTTAAAATGGGAAATTTAGGAAACCCTGACTCGGTGCCGAAGGCCACGTGTCCGTCATAACCAAAGTTGACTTGGCTCGAGAGCTTGGGTACGATCGGGGAAGGTCAGCTATGAGCACCCCCTTTCGCCCGGTCCGAAGACCGGCCTCTACTAACCGTGATATCCGATTTTGAAAACATTACGTGTTCTTATTCCGATTATTAGCCTAGAATTACTATATTATGCGCACAACAAACAAGTATAGACCAAATCGCCTAAGTTGGAACAAAACACCACATGTTTGTTTTGAAAATGATTTGCTACTCGCAAGTAGGCTAAAATGCAGGTTTTGCCACTCTCAAGCGGGCTTTTAGAAAAGACGGTTTTGCCACTATCTAATGGGCTTTAAAACTCACAGTTTTAATGTGTTGTCCCAATTTAGGTAATTCAACCTCCATCCACAGGCATTCATGCAGTTATATCACATAAGCACTTAGCCTCATGGTAAGCATGCTATTATGGCAACATTCACACACATGCGATATGCTAAAGCATAAAAGCTCACCTAGTACTCCAAGCCAAAACAGAAGCTTATTAGAAATCCATGCATGGACCTAAGCATACTGAAATGTCTAATGCAACACATGCAAAGATATAATCTAGGCAGGCTCGGCTATCCTAAACATGGCATACGGAATGCTACAAATAACACGTATTCAATTTGGAATTGAAAGTACGATGCAGTTTGTATGATGTGCCGAGCCCGATGCATGTCAACAAATGCATGGATGCACGCATGCATTGCATAAGGTATGCTAAATTAAATATGCCCTAATCTACCATCATAAGCAGGTAAATAAAAGGGAGAAAGAAATGGGGGTTGGAAGACATACACACACTCACACACCCTTATTACAAATATGCCTTCACACGGAGGGACCAAATAAATATACAGACCGAAGAATAAATGAATAAATTATTACAAAATTCTAATTATCAAATTAAAATGTAATAATAAAAAAAGAGGGGCCTCAGCCCTGCCTCGGGATGTGCGAATGATGCATGCTCGATCCGACTTGCCCGGAAACCCGCACCATATCACTGTTGGCTCTGCTTTTACTGTTCTACTTCTCTGGAAGACTGTAAAAGTCCCAGAATAGGCTCCCTGCATCGTAAGAATCATCATCGGCTGGATAGAATGTCCACCGGCCGTGTATAAAGTCCACCGGCTGGAAATGAAGCTATCGGCACTAAATACATTGCCGGTCGGCACTCTATACTGCCGGTCGGCACAAAATTCAGAGAAGACAATTTTGACAAAGAATAGATCAAAGAAGGTAAGGTATAGAATTTCTAGGCAAATGTATGCATGGACACACTCCCTATCATGTAATGGACTCAAGGGAGTATGGCCCTCGACCCCCGGGCCATCAATCACACATTTCAATGCATGATGGCCCAAAAGCCAAGTTAGCAACTTTGATATCAAATGGAATGCAATGCACAAAACAAATCAAAGGGCCCCAACCCCTATCATGATTAGTCAAAAGGCAAGGGATGCATGTTCAATGAAATGCAACCTAGGCATGGCGGCTAAGTATGCAAACATGCAATGCAACTACGTGGCATACACGATGCTAACAACATAACATGCACAACGCATTGAACATGGCATACACAATGCAAGATGGGCTTACACCAATACAAGGAGGCCATTAGAGGAAAATGGGATTCTCGAAATGCGTACACGTATGCACGCAAACCGAGGACCGATCCCAAGGCACGAATGCCACTTTATCAAAGCATGGCAAGGCATGAAACATGACATATGAACATGCAATGCAATGATGGACTTAAACTAACATGGATGGCTCGCAAGCATGCCAAAATCAGTGGCCATAAGATGAAAATGGGACGCTCGAAATGTGTGCACGTGTGCACGCAGACCGAGGCAATGGCATACGGGATGCAAATGACACTAAAATGCAAATTGGACTTACACTAACATGAGAGAGCCTCAGCCACACTCACATAAGAGGCCGATGGATAAAAATGAGGTGCCTCGAAATGCGTGCATACGGGCACGCAAACCGAGGCGATGGCATAAAGCATGAAATGACATGGCAAATGATATGCAAACATACTAATGGAATTTCAGCACTGAAATGTGGGGGAAAACAGTCCCGAATCATGGCCAAAGTACACCCGATGCACGGAATAGTCCCGAAATGCGAATTTGGGCACCCGAAATGGCCTATGGCTATACTAAATATGCACAATTGATACACGACATGCAAAACAGTAGCAAGGCAGCCCCCAAAATAGCATTTTTACAGTACAAAACATGGCCAAATAGTAAGCATAAATAGGACAACAATGGCATGCAAAAACGGGGGGCAAGAGAGGGGTATTGAAACAAGTGATGTATACGATGCTCAAATGGAAAAATTTCCTTCTACAACATTGATGAGGGACCAAAAATATGCATATTTACAGTAGATGACATGCCTCAAATCAGTGTGCAAATATGCTAAGAATGCCATGCAAGAACTAGGATACTATAGGCCATAACATGAGGTACCCCAAACATTCATCCAACCAACAAAGACCCTTCATGAAATATGTCCATAAGATCAAAATAAGACTCTTACCAGACCTGATGATGGCTGAAAACAGAAGCTAGACAGATCAAACAAATCATGCAATTTTACGGTAAATATGAGAGATTTCAAAGCAAGTGCAAGATAGAGTTACAAAACATGGTTGAGCCCTTCTTCAATGTTGAAGAAGGGATCAAAATGAGCCTACTTACAGTTTATTACATGCTCAGAAACAGATTAAAAATGAGCTAATAATAGCATGCAAAATAATGGCATTCAAAGAGGTATTGAAACAAGTGGTAGTAGCAGGTCCCAAATGGGTAAGAACCCTTAAGGGAAGATGAAAATAAGCTCAAAAAATGGTCACTTTCAGTTTTGGTCGAAGCTTAAAACAACAAGCAAAGAGGGTAGAAAAATGATACAAAAATGGAGCTCAAAAGGGGAAATAAGTGCTTACCCTTGTAGACCAAAACCTTGGCTGCTTCTAGGACTGAAAATGACGCCTCTTAGCTGCTGGAAAACCCCTCAAGATGCTGGAAATGGAATAGGGGTGGTGGTGCTTGGTGGTGATGAAGGAATGGTGCCAAACTTGGAAGATTTTTGAGAGTTTTGGAGCTTGGAATTATAGAGAGAGAGAGATACAATATAGGAGCTCTCAAAGGTTTTTTTCCAACCCTTAAAACAGATCTGGAGGGCTGTATTAATAGGCAAAAACGTTTAGAAAAGAGGGGGGAAACATTTCAAGTTTCCCTCCAAAAATGGCCAAAAGGGAAAGTGGTATCTACGGGTTTCAAATGGCCGAGAGTCCTTCAACAAAGTCGAAGAGGGGCTCAAAATAAGACGCTTTGTAGTTTACGACCAAGTCCAACGCAGCCCACAAGTACGCCTAAAATACCGTGCAAAAAGGCCCAAAAAGAGGTAAAAAAGGAAAGTGACAAATGGAGATGTCAAACAGTAAAAGGTCCTTAATCAAACATGAAAAGGACCTCAAAATATGACTATCTCAAGTTCGGGTCGAAGCCCAAAAATGTATAATGAAGGTTCGGGAGCCAAAACACGCAGTTCGAGGCCCCGAAAGTGGGCTGTTAGGCGCCGGGAGTGGTGCACGACCACGAAGTTGGTCTCTCAGACCACAGTGTCCCTAAAAAGGGAGTAAATAAGATACATGCCAAAAACCAGGGCAAACGGAGGTGGTTAGGCGGTCCCGAACCGAGGCACACGGCCTGACGGCTCCGAAAACCGGGAACCGGGCTCCGAAATGGGCAAAATGGCCTATGGCCACGAAATGTAGCCTACGGCCATTGAGAGATGATCTACGAGACCTCTCCCTCCCTTCTCAAATAGAAAACAGAGAAAACCGAGCCTGGTTCGCAAACCGAGACAAAGCACAAAAGAGTCCGGAAGTCCAGAGGCAAGGCTCGTAGCCGGGACTCTACAACTTCAGAACGAGCACAATATGCAATATCACCAAGCACTCAATTGATGACGTCTGAGTCTTAAGGTCGGTCAAAAATGGGGTGTCTACACATTCCTCAAGGCAGTGCAAGAAAGTGCATTTTTGGAACTCAATCGGCCTCCTTTTTGACCTCGAACCGTATCAACCGTGTGTGATGCTCAGTACGCACAAGGTGTATCCTTTTTCATATCCTTTTGTATCTTGTGAAAGTCGGAAACTACTTTGATGGCGTTGCGTTACAATGGTTTGTCTTGCTTTTGATAATTACGCGATCCTTGTAGTGGTCTGCACATCTCTCATGCGTTGTAGCGCACACCCGTTTGGCATTGTCATGCACTTCCATGTTATGCATCATCATGCACACCTCATTTGCATTGTCATGCATCTCCATGTCGTGCATCATCATGCACACCTCATTTGCATTGTCATGCATCTCCATATCGTGCATCGTCATGCACACTTCATTTACATTGTCATGCACTTCCATGTCGTGCATCGTCATGCACAACTTATTTGCATTGTCATGCACTTGCATTGTCATGCACTTCCATGTTGTGCATTGTCATGCACACCTCATTTGCATTATCATGCACTTCCATGTCGTGCATCGTCATGCACACCTCGCATGCATTGTCACGCATGTTCCTTGTCACGCATTGTCATGCGCACCTTACATGCATTGTCCTGCATCTTCCTCATCTCGTATTGTCATGTGCATTTCATTAGCATTGTCATGCATTTCCTTAAACATGCATTGTTGTGCATTTCTTTATCATGCATTGTCATGCACTTCCTTATCATGCATTGTCATTCATATCTCTCACGCATTGTCATGCATCTCTCTCATGCATTGTCATGCATTTCCTTATCATGCATTGTCATCCATATCTCTCTTGCATTGTAATCCATTTCCTTATCATGCATTGTCATGCATGCCTCTTCTGCATTATCATGCAATTCAGTATATGCATTGTCATGCATTTTCCTACCTTGCATTGTCATACACGTTTCATTTGCATTGTATTGCTTTACACATTGCATGCGTTTCCGCACATGCTTTACTTACATGTGTTCATGCATCTTTCAGGAGGTTACACAATACATGCGTTTCCTCGCATGCTTTACTTACATGTGTTCATTCCTGCCATACACATTGCTTGCGTTAATTGTTCATGCTTTATTTAGATGTGTATATATATTTTCAGGTGGTTACACATTGTACACATTTCCGCATGTGCTTTACTTACATGTGTTCATACCTTGCTTGTTTTACACATTGCATACGTTTCAGCGCATGCTTTACTTACATGTGTTCATGCATCTTTCAGGAGCTTACACATTGCATGCATTTACGTGCATGCTTTACTTACATGTGTATATATATTTTCAGGTGGTTACACATTGTACACGTTTTCGCGTGTGCTTTACTTACATGTGTTCATACCTTCCTTGCTTTACACATTGCATGCATTTCCGCGCATGCTCTTACATGTGTTCATGCATCTTTCAAGAGGTTACACATTGCATGCGTTTCCGCGCATGCTTTACTTACATGTCTTCATTCTTGCTATACACATTGTCTGCGTTAATTGCGCATGCTTTACTTACATGTGTATATATATTTTCAGGTGGTTAAACATTGTACACGTTTCCGCGTGTGCATTACTTACATGTATTGATACCTTGCTTGCTCTACACATTGCATGCGTTTCTGCGCATGCTTTATTTACATGTGTTCATGCATCTTTCAGGAGGTTACACATTACATGCGTTTCCGCGCATGCTTTAGTTACATGTGTTCATTTTTGCTATACACATTGCCTGCGTTAATTGTGCAAGCTTTACTTGCATGTGTATATATATTTTCAGGTGGTTACACATTGTACATGTTTCCGCGTGTGCTTTACCAACATGTGTTCATACCTTGCTTGCTTTACACATTGCATGCGTTTCGCACATGCTTTACTTACATGTGTTCATGCATCTTTCAGGAGGTTACACATTGCATCCGTTTCCGCGCATGCTTTACTTACATGTGTTCATTCCTGCTATACACATTGCATGCGTTAATTGCGCATGCATTACTCACATGTGTATATATATTTTCAGGTGGCTGCACATTGTATACGTTTCCGCGTGTGGTTTACTTACATGTGTTCATACCTTGCTTGCTTTACACATTGCATGCGTTTCCGTGCATGCTTTACTTACATGTGTTCATTCCTGCTATACACATTGCCTGCATTAATTGCGCATGCTTTACTTACATGTATATATACATTTTCAGGTGGTTACACATTGTACACGTTTCCGAGTGTGCTTTATTTACATGTGTTCATACCTTGCTTGCTTTACACATTGCATGCATTTCCGCACATGGTTTACCTACATGTGTTCATGCATCTTTCAGAAGGTTACACATTGCATGCGTTTCCGCGCATGTTTTACTTACATGTGTTCATGCATCTTTCAGGAGGTTACACATTACATGCATTTCCTCGCATGCTTTACTTACATGTGTTCATTCCTGCTAGACACATTGCTTGCGTTAATTGTGCATGCTTGATTTACATGTGTATATATGTTTTCAGGTGGTTACACACTGTACACGTTTCTGCATGTGCTTTACTTACATGTGCTCATACCTAGCTTGCTTTACACATTGCATGCGTTTCCGCGCATGCTTTACTTACATGTGTTCATGCATCTTTCGGGAGCTTACACACTGCATGCGTTTCCGCGCATGCTTTACTTACATGTGTTCATTCCTGTTATACACATTGCCTGCGTTAATTGCGCATGCTTTACATACATGTGTGTATATATTTTCAGCTGGTTAAACATTGTACACGTTTCCGCGTGTGCTTTACTTACATGTGTTCATACCTTACTTGCTTTACACATTGCATGCGTTTCGGCGCATGCTCTTCTTACATGTGTTCGTGCATCTTTCAGGAGGTTACACATTGCATGCGTTTCCGCACATGTTTTACTTACATGTGTTCATTCTTGCTATACACATTGCTTGTGTTAATTGCGCATGCTTTACTTACATGTGTATATATATTTTCAGGCGGTTACACATTGTACACATTTCCGCGTGTGCTTTACATACACGTGTTCATACCTTGCTTTACACATTGCATGCGTTTCCGCGCATGCTTTACTTACATGTGTTCATCCATATTTCAGGAGGTTACGCATTGCATCCGTTTCCGCGCATGCTTTACTTACATGTGTATATATATTTTCAAGTGGCTACACATTGTACAGGTTTTTGTGTGTGCTTTACATACATGGGTTCATACATTTCTTGCCTTACACACTGCATGCGTTTCCATACATGCTTTACTTATATGTGTTCATTCATGCTATACACATTGCTTGCATTAATTGCGCATGCTTTACTTACATGTATATATACATTTTCAGGTGGTTGCACATTGTACACGTTTCCGTGTGTGCTTTACCTACATGTGTTCATACCTTGCTTGCTTTACACATTGCATGCATTTCCGCACATGGTTTACCTACATGTGTTCATGCATCTTTCAGAAGGTTACACATTGCATGCGTTTCCGTGCATGTTTTACTTACATGTGTTCATGCATCTTTCAGGAGGTTACACATTACATCCGTTTCCTCGCATGCTTTACTTACGTGTGTTCATTCCTGCTACACACATTGCTTGCGTTAATTGTGCATGCTTGATTTACATGTGTATATATGTTTTCAGGTGGTTACACACTGTACATGTTTCCGTATGTGCTTTACTTACATGTGTTCATACCTTGCTTGCTTTACACATTGCATGCGTTTTCACGCATGCTTTACTTACATGTGTTCATGCATCTTTCAGCAGGTTACACACTGCATGCGTTTCCGCGCATGCTTTACTTACATGTGTTCATTCCTGTTATACACATTACCTGCGTTAATTGCGTATGCTTTACATACATGTGTATATATATTTTCAGCTGGTTAAACATTGTACACGTTTCCGCGTGTGCTTTACTTACATGTGTTCATACCTTGCTTGCTTTACACATTGCATGCATTTCCGCGCATGCTCTTCTTACATATGTTCATGCATCTTTCAGGAGGTTACACATTGCATGCGTTTCCGCACATGCTTTACTTACATGTGTTCATTCTTGCTATACACATTGCTGGTGTTAATTGCGCATGCTTTACTTACATGTGTATACATATTTTCTGGTGGTTACACATTGTACACGTTTCTGCGTGTGCTTTAATTACACGTGTTCATTCCTTGCTTTACACATTGCATGCGTTTCCGTGCATGCTTTATTTACATGTGTTCATGCATATTTCAGGAGGTTACGCATTGCATCCGTTTCTGCGCATGCTTTACTTACATGTGTATATATATTTTCAGGTGGCTACACATTGTACACGTTTCCGCGTGTGCTTTACTTACATGTGTTCATACCTTTCCTGCTTTACACATTGCATGCGTTTCCGTACATGCTTTACTTACATGTGTTCATTCCTGCTATATACATTGCCTGTATTAATTGCGCATGCTTTACTTACATGTGTATATACATTTTCAGATGGTTACACATTGTACACGTTTCCGCGTGTGCTTTACATACATGTGTTCATACCTTGCTTGCTTTACACATTGCATGCGTTTCCGCACATGCTTTACCTACATGTGTTCATGTATCTTTCAGAAGGTTGCACATTGCATGCGTTTCTGTGGATGCTTTGCTTACATGTGTTCATGCATCTTTCAGGAGGTTACACGTTACATGCGTTTCCTCGCATGCTTTACTTACATGTGTTCGTTCCGGTTATACACATTGCTTGCATGAATTGTGCATGCTTGATTTACATGTGTATATATATTTTCAGGTGAATACACATTGTACACGTTTTCGCATGTGCTTTACTGACATGTGTTCATACCTTGCTTGCTTTACACATTGCATGCATTTCCACGCATGCTTTACTTACATGTGTTCATGCATCTTTTAGGTGTTTACACATTGCATGCGTTTTCACGCATGCTTTACTTACATGTGTTCATTCCTGCTATACACATTGCCTGCATTAATTGCGCATGCTTTACTGACATGTGTATATATATTTTTAGGTGGTAACACATTGTACACGTTTCCGCGTGTGCTTTAGTTACACGTGTTCATACCTTGCTTGCTTTACACATTGCATGCGTTTCCGCACATGCTTTTCTTACATGTGTTCATGCATCTTTCAGGAGATTACTCATTGCATGCGTTTCCGTGCATGCTTTACTTACATGTGTTCATTCTTGCTATGCACATTGCCTGCGTTAATTGCACATGTTTTACTTACATGTGTATATATATTTTCAGGTGGTTACACATTGTACACGTTTCCGCATGTGCTTTACTTACATGTGTTCATACCTTACTTGCTTTACACATTGCATGCGTTTCTGGGTATGCTTTACTTACATGTGTTCATGTATCTTTCTGGAGGTTACACATTGCATCCGTTTCCGCGCATGCTTTACTTACATGTGTTCATTCCTGCTATACACATTGCATGCTTTACTTACATGTGTATATATATTTTCAAGTGGTTACACTACAAAAATAGTTAAAGATCACACTTTGACAAAAAAAAAAAAAAAAGATCTCACTTTTATTGGAAGTGTGATAAAAAAAAATTATATTGATATTTTAATCACACTTAATTTGATTGAGTGTGATAATATTTATTTTTTATGTCACTTTTCAATTAAGTGTGATTATATATATATTTTTTAATCACACCTTCTAATTAAAAGTGTGATTATATATACAGTACTACTTTTTAATCACACTTTTTAAACAAGTGTGATTATATATATATATATGTATATATATTTTAATCACACATTCTAATTAAAGTGTGATTGTTTATATATTTTTTAATCACACCTTTTAATTAAAGTGTGATTATATATACACTACTACCTTTTAATCACACTTTTTAAACAAGTGTGATTATATATATTTTTTTTAATCACACATTCTAATTAAAGTGTGATTATTTATATATTTTTTAATCACACCTTTTTAATTAAAGTGTGATTGTATATACACTACTACTTTTTAATCACACTTTTTAAGTAAGTGTGATTATATATATATATATATATATTTTAATCACACATTCTGATTATTTATATATTTTTTAATCACACATTTTAATTAAAGTGTGATGCACTACTACTTTTTAATCACACTTTTTAAACAAGTGTGATTATTTATATATTTTTTAATCACACTTTTTAAGTAAGTGTGATTATATATATATATATATATATTTTAATCACACATTTTAATTAAAGTGTGATTAATTATATATTTTTTAATCACATCTTTTTAATTAATGTGTGATTATATATACACTACTACTTTTTAATCACACTTTTTAAGTAATACAAGAAAAGTGGGCTTATGGGACGAAACTTTTTGCGACGACACATTTGTCGTCGCAAAAAATGTGACCTTTTGAGACGGCACAACTTGCCGTCGCAAAAAATGTGACCTTTTGAGACGGCACAATTTGCCGTCGTAAAAAATATGACTTTTTGAGACGGCACGACTTGCGTCTCGCAAAAAAAAAAATGTGACTTTTTGAGACAGTACAACTTGCCGTCGCGAAAAATATGCCTTTTTGAGACGGCACAATTTGTCGTCGCAAAAAAATGTGACTTTTTGAGACTTCATATATATAGTTACAAAATGGTTTAAATAAATGCAATGATATTTTTCTATCATAAAAAAAAAATTTAAATTGAAAAAAACGACGTCGTCTTACTCTTTTAATATAACATTTCTCTTTTCATTCATTTTTTCATCTTCCTGTCTCTCTATCTCTATCTCTGTCTCTCTTCTCTTTCTCTCTCTCACTCATCACTCTTCTCTGTCTGTCTATCTGTCTCTCTCTTTCTCTCTGTGACTCTGTCTCTCTTTCTCTCTCTCACGCATCACTCTTCTCTGTCTGTCTGTATGTCTCTCTTTCTTTATATCTCTGTCTCTATATCTCTTTTCTTTCTCTCTCTCACTCATCACTCTTCTCTGTCTGTCTGTCTCTCACTCATCTCTCTTCTCTCTCTCGTTTATCTCTTTTCGCTATTTTTTTTCTCTCTCTCTTTCTCTCTCATTGTCTATCTCTCGAACATCTTTTGTTTCTCTCTTTTTTTCTCTCTCTCTATCTCTCTGTCTCTCTCGTTTATCTCTCTCTTCTCTCTCTCTCTCTCTCTCTTTTCTATGCACTACAACAAAAGTAGTCTTTAGTGACGAAAACTAATGACAAAAATAAATTTTGTCACAAAATACGTATCTTTTAATGTCAAACATAATATTTCGTCTCCAAATGTACTATTTTTAGAGACAAAAATAGAATTTCGTCACCAATCTAAATACAAAATAAAAAAATTAGGTGACGAAATTATTTTTCGTCATTATTTATATTTTTTTGTCACCGAAGATTTTCCCGTTATTTTTTCGGAGGGTATCAAAATTTTGAGACATTTGGTGACGAAACAATTGGTCATCAATTATAAAATTATTAATGACAAATATATTTTTGTTACCAATAATTTTTAATATTTTAATATCATTTAGTGACAAAACTATTTTTGTGGCCAATATTTTTATCTTTGGTGAAGAAATAACTTTGTCACCAATAAATGATTTATTGCTAACTATTTTAGAGGAAAATAAAAATATATTGGCGCCTATGGAAGCAGATATGTTCTTCTTCTTCTTTTTTTTTTTTTTTAAAAAAAAATGCTTGGTTATACACAGAGACCTTACACACACACATACACAATAATTTCTCCATCAAACCTAATTTCACACACACACACACACCTTATACTCATTCACGGGACTGAGTTTCCACATCGCCCCTGCTAACATTTCATCGATTCACACACATCGCCGGTGTGCCGATCAACTCACTGCTGACAGCCTTTCACTACAAAACTGATCTGATAACATAGCTATCGATATCCGATCAACGTTATATTTTATAGTTATATATTACTTGACGAATTCTACAAATTAAACGGTTCGAAATATCAAAACGGGATCCGTGGTGAGCCCCCACAAGCCCAACAATACACTTCAATCCTAAAGCCTCATCCTATTTTTTTTCGTTTTTGTTAATTTGCGACGACCTTTCAAACCGTTGCAAAAAATTAATATGCTAATACTCCACCAATACTACAATAATACATATAGGTCACACCTAAAAATTTAAAATCATCCCACTTTTAATTCAATGTGTGATAAAAAAAAAATGGTGTGAATGTGAAGTAACTTATTTATTTATTTCAGCAGCCCACACCCCCACAAAGAAACAAATCATTTTTTATTTTATTTTTGAGATTCCAAACATCCTCTCTCCCTCTCTCTCTCTTCAAGCCCTAACCCTAGTCTTCTGCATATCCTTGATCGCTTGGCACCTGCTCGACCGGTGAGAGTGACCAATGGCGATCGGCGCGGAATGGCAATAAAGAATCGGC
Source organism: Camellia lanceoleosa (assembly GCA_025200525.1). Classification (NCBI taxonomy): domain Eukaryota; kingdom Viridiplantae; phylum Streptophyta; class Magnoliopsida; order Ericales; family Theaceae; genus Camellia; species Camellia lanceoleosa. The sequence goes on from CM045761.1 coordinate 59,239,250, forward strand.
AAGCAAACAACGGCCGACCGAGGTATTTTCTTATCTTCTATTTTCTTCTTCTCTTATCTTCTTCTATTCTTCTACTATTTTGCTAATTCAATTTTTGTTGAAATCGAACCTTGATTTTCGATTTTTGTTGAAACTAGCCCTTGATTTTTGTTGAAATCAACGCTTGATTTTTGCTATATATATATATCTCTCTCTCTGCCCCCTCTCCCCCAATTTCAAACCCTAACTATAATTTTCGATCTCTCAGATCTCAGCCCCTTCTCTGTTCTATATCACAAAAGTCATTTTGATTTCATTTCGCTTATTTTGAAGTGTTTCATATGTTAAAAATGCTAAATGTTCGATGCGTTCATTTACATGTTTCTTTATCTGCATTTTGTTGAGCTTTACCTCTCTTTCTCTCTCGTTCACTCATCATATTATTTTCATTGTGGCCTTCACTCTGTGTATTTAATTCAATTCAAAAAATGAAACCAGGTGCCATAGTGATTGTCTCTTATGTTTTGAATGACTTACGATTGAAATTTGCACTAATTATGGCCCAGCAATTTAGTAAATTAAAGACAATCTTGGAAGCATAAAGATTTATGGGCTGTGAGTATCTGAAGGAACCAAAAAGTCATGGTACAAAAAGTTTACTCTTAGACTGCCCTTAAATTTGAAATTGAAGTTTTATGGCTTTCAGTACATGCCCAAGTATATAATTGTTGGAAATCTATATAAATTTGACAGAACCCCCTTCTATTTGAATGTTCTGTTTCCTAATGATGGCATTGAAATTAAACATGTAGGATTCACATTGGAATTACCCAAGTATTTAAATGTTTCCTAATGTTTTGTTTCCTATGCAACGATCAGAAAATTGGTAATGAGATCACTTCTGATGCCCATCTACTTCCAGCAACCAATGCCAATTACATAGGTGGTCTTGCTATTTTTGCCTATATGAATTTGACAAGGTGTCTCTTTCTCTCTTTCTCTCTCCCTTTCTCATCTTTGCTCCTGTGCATATATTTCAACTTACTCCTTTTGTTTTCTTATTGGTTCCATTACATAACAGTGATCCACGAGGTCGTATAATGGCTACAATTATAGAACTGAAGCAAAAAACCTGCTCCAATCATGGCCATTTTCTCCTCAAGGGGTCCAAACAAAATCACACCAGAGATCCTTAAGGTTTGACCAAGATTTTCATTTTCCTTGATGGAGTTCCATTGTATTAGTCATTTCGTAATTTCGTATATGTATCACAATTATAATAATTTGATTTCTTAAATATTGTATTTTCTTTCTTCTATATAAATTGAAGTTTAGTAATTCTTTTGTATGATCTTTTCTGCCAGACCTTCATTACTCTATATGCCTGTCACATATCCTCTATGTGGTGTACTGGGTTTCTATCCATAGTGATTTACATGGTGTTTTGATTTGTCTACCTTCAAAGGCCTTCTATGCAATCTTACTAAAAATGCCTTTCAAGATCATCTTCTTCTAACCAAGGTTGTCAATTATGAAATTATGAAATTTTCCCTTGCTAGGTCAAGATTGTATTTGCAACAGGACATTATGAAATTTCGTTTTTAAAAATCAAAAATAAAAAGCCTATCATTTCCAAGTCCTGTTTCTTTTTTCGTTTTTGGTCTTCCATAATAAAAGCAATCAAGTGTCATTCTAAACAAATTTTCGCTTCTCAGTCATGGCATGGGTTTTATATTAGTAATAATACATTCTTGTGTATTGAACTTGCATTGTTTTATAAGAATGTAATATGGAATGAAAGATGTGAGAAATATTGTTGCTCACCTGCATGCCGCATCTAATACCTGTTGTTCTGCTGATTCTCTGCTCCATGAATTTGAATTGAGTTGTTGCTGCAGGTGACTGAGATATACAACTTCAGCCAAGACGATTTGATGACTGAAGATATATTCGTCCTGGATTGTCACTTAGACATCTTTGTCTGGGTCGGGCAACAAGTTGACTCTAAGACTAAAATTCATGCTTTAACTATTGGAGAGGTATGATTTAACGGAATTGGCTTGAAGAAAATTTCATGCTTTCATTTAAAGGACAAAAAACAGCTACTTCTTTATCTACAACCACATTCATATTTTTGGATTCTTAGAGGATGCTCAATAGGTCATAGAACATGCCCTTTGGATGGCAAAATTACCCAACCCGATTTTAATTAAAAAGGTTTAGGAGAACATTGATGGGGTAGGGTAAATGATAGGTAAGAAGGTCAAAAGCTGTCGATTTTAGTAAAATATGGAATTGTATCACCAAAATAGTTGAGTTTAAAATCAATCGTGAAATTGTGAAACCAGAAAAACCCCGACCCATTGCCATCCTTCTTTGCATCCATGTGTATTAATTCAAATATAAATTGCGACTTTGCATCGATGGTTCTGAGCCAATGCTTTGTCGATCTGAAGAGGACCAAGACCAAAGTGAAGGTCTTGTTTCATAAATTTGGGCACATTCCATGGTCACCTTTTGTTCTGGTGTCTCACATGTTCATAGATCTGATTTAAACAAACAAAAAACCTAAGTTACATAATTAGTATGTATGTAGCAACCATCTCTTGAGATTTCTGATTCCTACAAGTCTTGATCATATTTGCCATATCTTACTATTATCAACAGAAATTTCTTGGACGTGATTTTCTTCTGGAAAAATTATCTTCTGAAGCTCCAATATATATTGTTATGGAAGGGAGTGAAAGGCATTTCTTCTGCAATTTTACTTTGAATAAGCATTTGAGGTGGCTTGTGTTCACTGTGCTTGTTATTTTATATTTTTGAAATTTGTTCGATCATGCCTAAGCTCTTGATATGATGGGATATTGGCATATGGGTTCTGTGAGCAACATATACGGACAGGCTTCGATGACGGTGCCCTTTGAGGATTACTTGTTAAACTTAGTGGAAAGAATAATTACATATTACTTCTATTTATTTGTGTATATATATACATTTTGGTTTTGGAGGTTGAGGAATTCCTAATATTCTTTTGTGAGTTCTATGGGAGATTTGAGTCATTTGGTAGGGAGCTTTTTTTTTTTTTTTTTTGGGCTCATCTCAATGTGCACATGGTGGTTTGCATCCCAACATTTTTTTTTTTTTTTTTTTGGTGGACTTTTCTTGCTATGGAAAGTGGCAAGGGGAACTGTTTCACTATAGTCTCTAGTGAATTTCTCCAGCCAGTTTCCAATTAAGGCTTTGGTCTTAAGGAATGCATTCTGCAAAACAAGACCACCCTAGTATTCCACCACACACAACTTTGACTAGCAGAAGGTGCCTATTTGGAGGAAATAAAAACAAAATTAAGATGGTTATTTTCTATTTATTTATTATATATATATATATATATAAGCAGGGAGCTGCCGTAAATGCCCCTGATTCTCAATTTGCATTGGATCAAACAATGCCTTAGACTAATTACATATATGAAAAATGGCACCATATCAATAGTATGGCCAGATATGTAAGCTTACCGATTTCATGGTTTCAACATAAGCTATCATAGGATTTAAGCTTTGAATGTAGCAGATAACTGTAGATCCTAAATGAAGGATACTTGGGAAGTGACTATTTTAGTTGGCTTTTTGGCTTTTTGATTGTGTGTTTTGACTTTTTGGCTATTTTAACCAAAAACCACCATCCCAAATGAACCTTCGCAACAGATTTTTCAAGTGAACCTTCAAAATTAGAGATTTTCAAAAGGATATAATTTCTTTTGGTTTGCAAATTTTTATTATTACTGTGGATTTTGAAAATCAGTGCATTTAGAACTGTAAAGCAGTATGTGGCTGTTTTGGATGTCTATTAATTCATGTTAAATGGATGATCTAGCTTGGTCTCTTTTCCTTCCTTTGAACTCTTATTTTTCTTACTTCACTTGCTAACTTTGGCCTAAACTTGGTTGGGCCCTTCTGGAGCTTCCCCTAATTTATGTAAAAATTGATGTTCCACTGGAAGTCAAATCTTCTAGCTTTGTAAATATGGAAAGGTTCTTTTGCTGCATGCTTTCTCTCTGTTAAATATCTGTGTGGGTTTATCCAACATGTTCCCAGTACTATTGGAGGTGTTTCATTTTCGTCACTTGACAAGGATATGGCTTAACCACCCATAACGCAATTAGATGATCTTGGGTTTTCTTGGAGCAGGATCAGTATGTCGTCAGAGAGTGTGTTGTCGATATTCATTGGGGTCACTCCTGCATTTAGGAATCACACCTAACTTTGGAGCTAGTTTGATGCACTCCAATCTTGATTAAATTGTTGTTGATCATATCAAATGCATTAATTTAATTTTCTTCTTTATCGTTAATGTTTTTCATGGTGATGCTAATTAATGGTGACATTATACTTGTACTGGTCAATAATATAGCATATGTGAAATACTGCAGACAAAGAAAAGATCCCTTTCCAAACTATCGAAGCTGTTGGCTGGAGTCCCAAATGGAAATTGTAATCACCTAAGTGCTGTTAGCAAGCTACATGAGTATTGGTTCAATGCCCAGAATGCTGTTGTTATCGATGACCAGGTGATGCAATCTGATCAGATATGACATCATTACTCTATTTTTTTTGATAAGTTTGTTAATTTTACTGATTCTTGGAAGGAATAGAGCTCACAATATCAAATAAAGCATTTAGGAATTTATTATTATTATAATTATTATTTTTTAAATGAAGAGTTGAAAATTTAGCAAGAAGCTGGTGGGAGAAATCTTAAAACGTGACCAAAAAAAGCGTAAGAAGATTGAAGTTGCTGGTATGATGAGATCGTCCTCTTTTAATTTGGACTTTGGTGGATTGAACATTCAAATTATCCATATTATATACAAGGAAAATTATATAAATAGAAGTTGCTTTAGTAAATTGCCTATTACAATGAGATGGTTGGAAAGCAACCCCATTTTGGCAGATTCCTTTCCATGAATTGGGAATTGGGTGGCATCCCCTCTTGATGCTTTCTTAATATACTTCCGGGAAAAAAAAATTATTGGCTTCCAGTTTTAATGATTTTGTAATTTACCTTATTGTATATGGTGACCATCTTTTCTTTTTGGCCTTGTCAATTGTACTTTATTGTAAGGATCTGTGAGTTTGTTATGCACTTCTGTGTCATATGTTGTAAGTTGTAGCAAGTGTTGTACTTCTATTTTTCCTCCTTAATTGTGTCTTCTCTTTGTATTTTTTTGGGTATTACAACCCTCTTTCTTCTGCATTGTTAGGTGAAAAACATTATTTGCTCAAACTAGTGATAGACTGAACTGTTGATTATTAATATGTGCAGTGGCTTGTTGAGTACAATGTGGCTTTGGCATCCATCTGCTTCATGATTTTGCTTGGATTTGTAGATGATGTCCTCGATGTCCCTTGGAGAGTGTGAGTATTCCAATCATATTTTTTGGATTTATCGGCCCATTTATTTCAAGAGCACTGTTTTCTCTTTGCATTACTGCATTCAGAGTTAATGCTAAACTAGGTCTTTCTGACTTTGAAGAACAGGAAATTATTATTGCCATCAATTGCTGCTCTTCCTCTGTTGATGGCCTATGCTGGACATCCAACTATAGTTATACCAAAGCCTCTCATTCCCTATCTTGGGCTTGAGGTTTTGGATCTAGGTAAACCTAAAGCATTGATTATGATTTTAGAGACCTTTCGGAAAAAAAAATTCTGATAAACCCAGATCCATGTCCCCAATTTCTTCTACTACAACTTTCATTTTGAATCGTTTATGTTTTTTTCAATTTCACCATCATTTCACTTTCTCATCAACATTACTTGTCATCTCTACCTCACTAATTTCTTGCATTAATTTCTAGAAACAGGGCATTACTCTAAATTGGGTGAAAAACTCATCACCCTCTTTCCAAAATTTCTTGATTCTAAGTAATTATTTTATATGTGCCAAACAGTCTTCTAACCCAACAACATCAACTTCCTACTTCTCACGTATAAGAGGTTAAGGGTTCGACTTTCGTTAGAGACAAGGCTGTGTGGCACCATTCTTTTATTATCACTATGTTGCACACTCTTCCCAGGGAATTTCAGACAAAATAGTATTTGAGTTCTATGTGCAAAATTTACTCTTTCTATTAGATTGAAGGCATTGTATGACAAATTTCTAGAATTGAATATAAGACTCACCTTGTTTTTGTCTCATTGTTAAATTGTGAACAAATAATATTTCTATGTACTCTCAGCCTCAATTCATCATATTTACAAGTAGAAAGAGAACTTGTAATTTAAGTTGCCAATGATTGAGGAAAACATTGTTGGCAGAGATAGCTATCTTCTGCTCTTCATGTTTATGCAATCTATAATTATTCTGTTTGTCAGGTATTTGTGCTAAATTTAATTGAATTACTTGATGTAGGTTTTGGTTGTAGGAGGTGGTGATGGTGGAGTTCTTAGGGAAATCTCTCGCCATAATATTGTTATATAATTCCGAACACCATAATTAAGTGATCCCATAGTTAAGCTTGAAGTTGCTCTTAAGGTAATTGAAACTCTTGTTGCAAATTACTGATCTGCCACAGAGATAGGTCACTGACATAGTTTTATTTTGATTATTTTAAGCTAAACTAACACATTTAAGTGCATTAAATTTTCAAGTCAAGTTTGATATATGTTTTTGCAGATTTTGTTAAGGGAATAGCTGATACGATCGAGCTGTTGATGTTGGGAGCTAAAGATTATGTTGCTTTTCTTCTTCTTTTTTTTTTTTTTTTTTTTTTTTTTTTTTTTTTTTTGAAGACTTGAATTTTTTAGTACAATGTATTTAAAGATGGTTAATGGATAATGTCTATTATAAATTTAATTAATTTGTTAATTTTGTTATTTTTATTTACAAAAATTGGTTGGTGCTTGTAATTGATTTTTTGTTGCAGCAAACCCATATATGATTTTTTTTAATAAATAATTATTTCCGACAATAAAACAATGGTCGCTAAAAGTGTTATATTTTATTTTTTTTATTTTTTTTGTGACGGAAAAATAGTATGCATAAAAAGTCTTCTTGTTGTATTTTTATTATTTCTTGACGGCATGTGACGGTCACAAAAAGTATTTTTTTTAGTAGTGAATGTTATTAATCACACTTAAAAGATGTGATGTAAATATTTTTAATCACACTTAAAAGGTGTGATCTAAATGTTATTAATCACACTTAAAAAGTGTGATTAAAAATGACCCTTTTTAATCACACTTCCAAAGATCACACTTAAAAGGTGTGATCAAAATACTTTTAATCACACTTAAAAGGTGTGATCTAAATACTTTTAATCACACTTAAAAGATGTGATCAAAATATTTGTAATCACACTTAAAAGGTGTAATCTAAATATTTTTAATCACACTTAAAAAGTGTGATTAAAAATGACCACTTTTATTCACACTCCCAAAGATCACACTTTAATAAAACTTAAAAAGTGTGATTAAATAACATACATCACACCAAAAAAGTGTGATCTTTATCTGTTTTTGTAGTAGTGAATATTGTACACGTTTCCGCGTGTGCTTTACTTACATGTGTTCATACCTTGCTTGCTTTACACATTGCATGAGTTTCCGTGCATGCTTTACTTACATGTGTTCATTCCTGCTATACACATTGCCTGCGTTAATTGCGCATGCTTTACTTACATGTGTATATACATTTTCAGGTGGTTACACATTGTACACGTTTCCGCGCGTGCTTTACTTACATGTGTTCATACCTTGCTTGCTTTACACATTGCATGCGTTTCCGCGCATGCTTTACCTACATTTGTTCATGCATCTTTCAGAAGGTTACACATTGCATGCGTTTCCGCGCATGCTTTACTTACTTGTGTTCATGCATCTTTCAAGAGGTTACACATTACACGCGTTTCCTCGCATGCTTTACTTACATGTGTTCATTCTTGCTATACACATTGCTTGCGTTAATTGTGCATGCTTTGTTTAGATGTGTATATATATTTTCAGGTGGTTACACATTGTACATGTTTCCGCATGTGCTTTACTTACATATGTTCATACCTTGCTTGCTTTACACATTGCATGCGTTTCCGCGCGTGCTTTACTTACATGTGTTCATGCATCTTTCAGGAGCTTACACATTCAAAGCATTTCCGCGAATGCTTTACTTACATTTTTTCATTCCTGCTATACACATTGCCTGAGTTAATTGCGCATGCTTTACTTATATGTGTATATAAATTTCCAGGTGGTTGCACATTGTAAACATTTCCGCATGTGCTTTACTTACATGTGTTCATACCTTGCTTGCTTTACACATTGCATGCGTTTCTGCGCATGATTTTCTTACATGTGTTCATGCATCTTTCAGGAGCTTACACATTGCATGCATTTCCGCGCATGCTTTACTTACATGTGTTCATTCTTGCTATACACATTGCCTGCGTTAATTGCGCATGCTTTACTTATATGTATATATATATATTTTTTTTAGGTGGTTGCACATTGTACACATTTCCGCGTGTGCTTTACTTACATGTGTTCATACCTTGCTTGCTTTACACATTGCATGCGTTTCCGCGCATGCTTTACTTACATGTGTTCATGCATCTTTCAAGAGGTTACCCACTGCATCCGTTTCCGCGCATGCTTTACTTACATGTGTTCATTCCTGCTATACACATTGCATGCGTTAATTGCGCATGCTTTACTTACATGTGTATATATATTTTCAGGTGGTTACACATTGTACACGTTTCCGCGTGTGCTTTACTTACATGTGTTTATACCTTGCTTGCTTTGCACATTGCATGCGTTTCCGCGCATGCTTTACTTACATGTGTTCATGCATCTTTTAGGAGGTTACACATTGCATCCGTTTCCGCGCATGCTTTACTTACATGTGTTCATTCCTGCTATACACATTGCATGCGTTAATTGCGCATGCTTTACTTACATGTGTATATATATTTTCAGGTGGTTACACATTGTACACGTTTTCGCGTGTGCTTTACTTACATGTGTTCATACCTTGCTTGCTTTACAAATTGCATGCATTTCCGCGCATGCTTTACTTACACGTGTTCATGCATCTTTTAGGAGGTTACACATTGCATCCGTTTCCGCGCATGCTTTACTTACATGTGTTCATTCCTGCTATACACATTGCATGCGTTAATTGCGCATGCTTTACTTACATGTGTATATATATTTTCAGGTGGTTACACATTGTACACGTTTTCGCGTGTGCTTTACTTACATGTGTTCATACCTTGCTTGCTTTACAAATTGCATGCATTTCCGCGCATGCTTTACTTACATGTATTCATTCCTACGATACACATTGCCTGCGTTAATTACGCATGCTTTACTTACATGTGTATATACATTTTCAGGTGGTTTCACATTGTACACGTTTCCGCGTGTGCTTTACTTACATGTGTTCATACCTTGCTTTCTTTACACGTTGCATGCGTTTCCGCGCATACTTTACCCACATGTGTTCATACATTTTCAGAAGGTTACACATTGCAAGCGTTTCCGCGCATGCTTTACTTACATGTGTTCATTCCTGCTATACACATTGCCTGCGTTAATTGCGCATGCTCTACCTACATGTGTATATATATTTTTAGGTGGTTACACATTGTACATGTTTCCGCGTGTGCTTTACTTACATGTGTTCATACCTTGCTTGCTTTGCACATTGCCTGCGCTTCTACGCATGCTTTACTTACATGTGTTCATTTCTGCTACACACATTGCCTGCGTTAATTGCACATGCTTTACTTACATGTGTATATATATTTTCAGGTGGTTACACATTGTATGCGTTGTCGCGTGTACTTTACTCATATGTGTTCAAGTTTCTTATTATACACATTGTATGCGTTGTCGCTTGTACTTTACTTATATGTGTTCGAGTTTCTTATTATACACATTGTATGCGTTGTCGCGTGTACTTTACGTATATGTGTTCAAGTTTCTTATTATACACATTGCATGCATTTCCGCACGTGCTTTGCTTACATGTGTATACTTATCCTTGCTTTGCACATTGTACACGTTGTCACGTGTACTTTACTTATATGTGTTTGTGCCTACCTAGCATTGTTATGCTGGTTTCAAATCGCATTGTTATGCGTCCTACTCGGTTTGCGTTGTCGCGCGTGCCCTCCTTGCATTGTTTTGCGTCACTTGCATTGTTATGCACACTTTACTTGTGTTGTCACGCACTTCTCACTTGCATTGCTATGCATGTTTCTAACAAAATTGTACCTGTTAAGTTCTCTTTCTTTTTTCAGGTCTGATATTGTATGTACGGTTCATTTGAAGCTGGCGCAACCAGACGAACTGGACAGGTACGATATTGTATGTACGGTTCATTTGAAGCTGGCGCAACCAGACGAACCGAACATGTATTGTATTCTCTGTGTGAGACGTGGCGAGAATTGAATAATTGTCTTACATCCTTTTTGCATGAAATGTAGTTAGATTCGTGTTCTGCCTGCTTAAATTGTTGCATTTATTGTATGTATTTTCTTCGTTACAGCTCTCTTTGCATGATCATAAGTTATGTTCGGCATCGTGCATGTTCCTTGCATCTTGCCCCTGCCTACGGGCACATACTTTTGCTAACTTGTATGCTTGTCTAAGTCTTTGGCCTTGTCAAAAATGGGTCGTCTCTGGGCTTTGACATTCACTCCCGTCATTGTTATGACTTTCGAGTTCTGTCAAAGAGGGGCAACTATAGACACCCCATTTTTGACCGTCCTCAAGACTTGAACGTCATCGTTTGAACACTCGATGATCACCCTTGTTCGTGTTCGTTTTGAGTTCTCGGAGGTCTCGGCCGCGCGCCTTGCCTCAAGATCTCTCAACTTAATTGTTTTGTGCTTGGTTGTGGACCAAACACTTGTATTTCTGTTTTTAAGAGAAGGGGGTGGCTTGTTGGCCATCCCCTCAACCCACTGGCCAAGGCATGATGCCATCGGCCCCTTTTTCTTGCCATCGGCCAATGTTGTGGCTGGTCGGCACCTTTGTTTCTCGATCGGCCACCTTTGTTGGTCAATCGGCCATTTCTGCTGGTCGACCCCTTTCCATATGCTTTTGGAAAATATTTTATGCCAGCTGTCACAGCTGGCATCCACATTACACCCCCTCCATACACGTGTATGGAGAGATTTGCTCCCTTGTGTTAGCTTCTCCAAGAAGCTTAGGAATTGAATTCCTATAAAAGGGGAGGCCCTCCTCCCTTCAGAGGGGTTCTAGAATTTAGGGTTAGGAGTTATATATCTATCTATCTCTATATCTCCCTCTCTTTTGATTTGTGTGTGTAATAGTGTCCTAAAGGGTGTTTTGTTCATATTTTTGCACTAAGGCACCTAGTGTTACACTTTCCTTTAGTTATTAAGGTGATAAGGAGTTATTTTCAGAGTTTTTGAGTTGGCTTTGATCAAAAAAAGGTGCTGGAGTTGGTGTTCTTGAAGTGTTCTTCAAGGGTGAGAAACTACTCTTTTATTCTCCATTTTTTCTTAAGCTTTTAGCTTATCTTGCATCTATTTTTAAGCTTAACTTATAACTGATAAAAGTTCTATTTTTAAGTGCTTAAAATAGTTGTTTAAGGTCACTTTGGTGTTTGGGGTTGTTTACCCCCTCTTAGGCCTTGTTTGGCCTCATCTTTGTACCTTTTTTGTGAGCTTCGGGACCACCTTGTATTGGCCTTCTTACGTGGGGATGGTGTTTTGAGGTCCTAAGAAGGAGAGGGCCATCCCCTCTCCTTGTTGTCTTCAATACTTGTTATATTTGCCTCATATGTGAGCACCTTTCTTAAGTTCATGTTGACCATGTCTTAGCTGGTATTTGTGGTTGTTTTGCCATGATATAGCACTGTTTTGACTTGGTTTAGACATACCATGCATGCTTTGTATACTTGTCTTGTAATCCCATGATTTGCCTTAACATGCACCATGTTGTAACATGTCTTTTTAGCATGATTTTGGCTTAACTTTATGAAGCTTCTAGCTTTGTTTTAGCATGCTAAAGATTTGATTTTGATTGTTTTGGTCGTCCATGACTTGCTTTGCATAGCCACCATGTAATCTAGCTTATAGGCTTTGAGTATTGAATTCTTTGACATGCTTTACTTGGGCTATTTCAGTGGTTTGGCATCACTTGTCATGATATTTCAGTCCATGCATCATGCTTGTATGCTTGCATTTGCCATCCCTTCAATGCCTTGAAGAGTTGTTGTTTTATGCTTCATGTTTGGACCATTGTGTATGCTTCCATGCTTAGGCCATTTGGATGCCATCTAAGTGTGTTTTTGGCCTTGTCTTGACCTGCATTGGGACTGTTTTGTGTCCCCTTGGCCTTTTGGGACTTGCCTTGTATGGCCATGGTTTGACCCCTTTGGTTAGCCTTAGGCCTTAGACCTTCTTGCATGCTTTTCTTGCTTTATTTGGTTGATTTGGCATCATTTCTCATATATTTTCAGAGCTTAATGGATCGTCATATTCTCATATTTATCACATCATGCTCATGCTTGAGGATTGTGCATGGTTGCCTACATGTTGGACCACTCACATGTGCATGATTGTTTTGCATTTTCATGCCTCCAATTCTTGACTTTGGCCACTGATATGGGCTTATTTGAGAGCTGCCCATTTTGGTTTAAGACCATTCCCGTATGTTGTTGCATGCTTGCCTTGCATGTTGTTGCATACTTGGCCTATTAACATGTTGTTGCATGCTTAAGTGGTAGTGCATTTGGCTTGCATTATTTTGGTATTAGGTTACTTAACATGTTGTTACGTGTTGGACTCACATGTTGTTACATGAGTGAATGTTATCACATGCCTTGCATGTTTTGCATGTTTCTTAAGCCACATGCTTGTTCGCATGCTTGTCTTCGCATATTGCCATATGCTAGTTTCCTTGCATAGCATTGTTGCTTGCATGCTTGTATCGCACTAGTGTGCTTCCATGTTTAGGTTGCATAGCATCGAGCATGCATCCCTTGCCTCTTGATCAATCATGATAGAGGCTTGGGGCCCCATATGTGTTTATATGCATTCATTTAATATTGAAGTTGCACACTTGGCCTCTTTGGCCATCATGCATCGAAATGCATGATCGGTGGCCCGAGGGTCGAGCACCATGCTCCTTTGAATCTCAAACATGATAAGGAGGGTGGTGGTGCGAACATTGCTTTGAAAATGCATTGCCATGCCCTGTCTGTCCTCTGCTGCAGCAAAACAGCATTCTGCAGGAAGAGATGACCGGTCGGCCATCTTCAGTGCCGGCCGATTATGCATTATTAGCCGATAGCTTCATTCATGGTCGATGACCATTTCCACATGGCCGATGTTCCTGTATTTTGGCCGGTGACATCCCACAGTGTTCAGGAAGTGGTTCTGAAGCAGCTTTGGGACTTGTGCAGCTTTCAGAGGTATAAAACAGTGCAAACAGAGGCAACATGAGCATGCCAATGGATTTCCGAGCGAAGCCGAGCATGCATGCATTTGTCCCTCTTCCTGAGGTTGTTTTACTGCTTTAATAGCTTAATTAATTTGTTTTAAATTAGTTAAGTGTTGTGTAATATTTAATTAGCTTGTTAGTTAATTAATTTGTATTATTCTTTCGGCCCCTCCCTCGAGAGGGAGCAATTTTGTAATAAGCATGCGTGTGTGTGATGCATGTCTTCCAACCCCCATTTCTTTCTCCCTTTTACTTACCTGCTTATGATGGTTAGTTTAGGCCATATTTCATTTTGGCATACCTTATGCTTTACATGCGTGCATCCATTCATCTGTCTTGCATGCACCGGGCTCGGCGCATCATGCTAACTGCATTGTATTTCAATTCCAACTTGAATACGTGTATCGAGTTGCCGCATCTCATATGCCATCATAGAATAGCCGAGCCTATTGTAATTGCATTTTGCATGTGTTGCATTAGCCATCTTAACATGAACTAGGATCATGCATTGATTACTAACTAATTTTTGTTTTGGCTTGGAGTACTCGGTGAGTGTTTATGCTTTAGCATCCTTGCATGCGTGTGAGTGACTGCCATGATAGCATGCTTACCATGAGGCTATGTGCTTATGTGATATAACTGCCTGAACACCTGTGGATGAAGGTTGGGTTGCTTGAATTGGAATAATTCGTCGAAACCCGTATTTTAGCCTACTTGCGAGTAGCAAACTTCAATCCATTTTCAAAACAAACGGATATAAAATGTTTTGTTCCAATTTATGCGATCCAGTCTATACTTGTATGATGTGCTTATCACATAGTAATTCTAGGCTAATAACCGAAATAAGAGCACATATGTTTTCAAAACTCGATATCATGCTTAGTAGTGGCTGATCTTTGATCGGGCAAACGGGGGTGCTTATAGCTGACCTTCCCCAATCGTACCCAAGTTCCCGAGCCGAGACAACTTTGGTGATGACGGACGCGTGGCCCTAGGCACGAGTCAAGGTTTTCTAAATTTTCCCAAAATAAAATATTTAGGTGACAACTCTCTATCTGGAAAAGCAGTCCATGTTTGGCACTTCTTTCTAAAAATCTGTTTTTCAAAACGATTTGCCAGATTTGGACTCTTTGGTGATTTATCAGTCTCACATTGCACTTTGTGGGATTAGATTCAGAACCGTGACATTTGAGTCTGAACTATAGTGAGCCCCAATGAACAAAACGGGATTTCTCCCGGGACGTTCGGGGACGTCTATAGATACGCCGAGTCCGGTGCATGCAAAACAAATGAATGATGCACGCATGCAAGCACAAGGTATGCTAATTGAAATATGCCCTAAAACTAACCATCAAAAGCTGGTAAATAAAAGGGAGAAAGACGTGGGGCAGGAAGACATTCACACACACGCGCACACTTATTACAACATTGTGCCCTCTCAACGGAGGTTCCGAATAAATAATACAAGCTAGCTACGCTAAGCTAAACCACTTAACTAATCTAATAATCTAATTAGGCTAATTATTACACAACAAATTGAATAACTAGCTACAACTAATTATTACATCACTTTAACTAATTAACAAATTAATTAAATCTCATAAACATGCTAATTAACAATTAAGCATTAAACTACGCTACTCAGCTCTGCTTTGGAAAGTTGAACAATGCATGCACTTGGTTTCTCACTCGAAAATCCATTGCTATGCCCATAATTGCCTATGTATGCATTTGATTTGATCTCTGAAAGGTGCACAAACCTCCAGATAGCTTCTACTCCAACAAGGGGACCTCCTGGTGGGCTGCCGACCAGTAAAGGGAGGTGTAGACCACTTGTAGACCAGAAAAACTTGTTGTAGACCAGAAAAAACTTGTTGTAGACCAGAAAAAGTGGTCGGCCAGTTACTTTTACTGATCTGCCGACCAGAAATTCTACCAAACTCCAGTTTTGCTGCAACAGAGAACAACAAGGGGCATAACAGTGTATTTGCAGATATGTGTGCACAACCACCCTCCCTATCATTTCTCAAGCTCAAGGGGGTGTGGTTCTCAACTCTCGGGCCACCAACCGAGCATCGCAATGCACGATGGCCGAGAAGCCAAGTTTGCACAATTCAATGTCAATGAATGCACAAATAACACATAAGAGCCTCTACCTCTATCATGCATGAACAAGAGGGTCGGCGACCAAGAAATGCAACACGTTTCATCACTTTGAGTACGAAACATGTCGCACTCCTTGTGTTTGGATCAACGTTCAATCCAAACATAATGCAACACATACAACATGCCTATCTATCAATGTCAATGTTGCATGCACGAGGTTCTATCATGTGAACAATGCATGCAAGACATGTTCGGAGGCCAAGAACACCAAAGCTAGTAAGGAGCATCTCACAAAAGGCATGCAATACCAAGTTTAAATGGCTAAACCAACTATGGACAGACCTAAACCATGCCAAAATAGTGGCCAATACACACCAAAACTTAAGCACAAAAAGGAAAAGAACACATGCTCATTCATTTGCTATCAAGCAAGGCATAATACACAACCCTCAAAAGCAATGAAGGAGTAAAGTATGTGAAAGTGTAACTACACTACATGCACTGAAATTACATGCCAAATGGTGCCATACCATGCACACATCACATGCACAACATGTTAAAGGCCCCAAAACTCAAAACTAGTCAAGCCCCTTTACACTACAACCGTATTAAGCAATGCTCAAATGACCCTAATCATTCAAAATAGGCCTAAGGTAGGTCAAAATAATGGCAAAAACATGCTACACTTGTAGCATAGATGGCAAGAAAAATAAGCTCATGTATTGGCTCACACACAAGGCATAATGCTCAACTCTTAAACACAATTAAAGAGTTATAAACATGGGAGTATGGTAAAGATATAAGCTCTGAAATTCCATGCCAAATGATGCCAAGGCATGCAAACATCACAAGTATAGCATGGTAGGGGCCTCAAAACTCAAGACTAGTCAAGGCATTTGCACTATAGCTATACAAAACATGAGTCATATGACCAAGGAAGCCCAAAACATTCCTAAAACAACCCAAATGGAGTTCTAAAATATGCTTGAAATAACCTAAGAATGGCTAGATTTAGAGGCCAAAACAATAGCACATGTTAGGCAATTTAGCACAATTGCACTACAAGTATACAAAGCAAAGCTTGAGTGATGAACACCACTCAAAACAGAGTTAAGCACACCAAAACATGAACGAAAACATGTTGGAGTGGAGCCAACATGTGCTAGAATAATGACCCAAAACATGAAGCATGCAAGGCTAGTATGCAAGGTTTGCACTACAAGTACATGAAGCATGCAAGAGGTGGCCAAACCAACCAAAATCAGAGTTATGGCATGTCAAAATAACACCAAAAACATGCTTGAACTAGAGCTAAAACAACCTAGAATAATAGGTCAGAACACCAAGTATGCTAGGCTAGTGAGCAAGATTGCACTACAAGTGCATAAACCAAGCAAGAGGTGAACTCACCAACCAAAATCAGAGTTAAATCATGCCAAAAAAACACCAAAAATGGGCTGAGACTAAGCCAACACATGCTAGAATAACAAGCTAACTCATTAGGTATGCAAGGCTAGCAAAGAGGATTTACACTACAAGTGCATGAAGCATGCAACAAGTGATCGAACGAACTAAAAATAGAGTTATAACATGTTAAAAAAGTCACAAAAACATGCTCAAACTAAGCTTCAAGAAGGGAGAAATACATGCTCATTTGATAGGCCAACAACACATGCTAACAAGACAAGAGGAGAGGGGACCACCCCCTCCCATTTTGGGCCTCAAAACTACCTTTCCACCACTGAAATTCCTCTGGAATTCAGTGGTTTTAAGGCCAAAAGGAATTTTTTTGAAAAGCTTGAAAGATAGCTCAAAAGGCCTTACAAGCTAAGAAGCAAAAGGGAGGAAACACCCCCTAGCCAAACAATGCTTAAACCACCATTTTTATGCCTCAAAAATAGAGTTTCTTATAGTTCAAAACCAGCCCCAAAATATTCCAAAACAATGGAAAAAGGATGGTGAAGCAAGCATGCAAAATAAACTAAAAGGGAGAGAGTTCTTACCCTTGAAGCACAACTACAAAACAGGTCCAAATTATGAGTTAAAACCACCTTAGGAGCTCTAAATGATCCACAAACAACCTCAGCCCAATGGTGGTTAAGTTTCATCAAGGGTCTCTTTGCAAAAGTGTAGAGGATTCTAAGCTTGAGGCTCAAAACAAGAAGAGAGAGAGGCTTCTAAAGGGAGGGGCTGGAATTTTTGCTCTTCAAAATTCTAGAGAGAGAGACTTTAGAGAGAGAGGCTCCCCAAACTTGCCAACCCTTCAAAAAGATGAGATATAGCTCAATATATAGCAATATATGAGCATTCGTCGAAATATCTCAATTTAGAAATATCCAGGACAGCCTGGAACAGCTGGAGCAAAATATCTGCAGATTCTGGGCTTTTTGGGAATTTCTAGTCGACTAACCACCTCAACTGGTCGACTGACCACCTTTCTAGTCTGCAAGGATCATTTATGGTCGGCATGCTCCATTTGTGGTCGGCACACTCCCTTAGTGGTCTGCAACAAAAATTAGTCCTGGTCCCCGACTTGAAACAAGCAAAACTCCTTCATCTGGATGCCTTTTCAGGTCATTCTTAACCAAAACTGAAGCCTCGAAAGTAAGATTTCCAATGGTGGCAGCCATGCATTAAAATTTAAAGTGTGCTAAGAGATATCCCTCTTTTAGTAAATACTGCTCAGTTTCAGTCCAACCGGATTGATACCCTACTTCAACCAACCATATCTCCCTCATCCGGACACGGCTTTAGGAGATTCTTAGGTGAAAAATGAAGCCCTGAAAGTAAGCTTTCCAACGGTGGTGGCCTCATAGCTGAAATCCAAGTATTCAAAAGGATAGGCCTAATTTAGCAAGGGTTGCTCAACTCTCTCTTAGCAATTCATGCCCATCTTCTTCTCCAACTTGGTTTCTTCCCTCTTCTCCTCTTTTCTTCAACTCCAAACCCCCAAACAAGATGTTTTTGAAGATTTTTTGAAGAGTTCACCTCTCTTTCATTCATTTCTACTTTGTCCTTGCTCGGTTTACCGAAACCGCAACATTCAACAATATGCGAGCATCAGAACATCGTAGAATCATTTTTCAAAACTATTTTGAAAGAGAGTGTTTCAAGGTCTAAAATCTTTTGATCAAGATCATTTTAGTCCAAAAGGGGTATGAAGTTGGGATTTGACTCTCCTCTTGCCGAAGAAATCAAACCTTTACACTGCACAACTTCCATCACCAAGTAAGCCATCAGTAACGCCCAAGTCTTAAGGGCGGTCAAAAATAGGGTGTCTACAGGGGGTGGTTCACCCTTCTTTCTTCCTTGTTTGTAAAGCCTTTCCACCTTTGTTTCCCACTTTCAAACCATCTTTTCTTGAGCTTTTAAAAACTGAATTTTAGAGTAATTTCAGTGGTGAAAATCATGTTTTGAAGTCCAAATTTGGAGGGGTTAGCCTCCTGTCCTTGTGCCTTGTTTGCTAGCCTAGTTAACTCTATGTGTTAGCTTAATTTTCTAGCCTTTTATAGCTTAATTCCAGCATGTTTTAACCTCTATTTTGGAATGCCTTGTCTCTATTTTTGGTTGATTGTTGCGTTTGAGTCTTGTTTTGCATACTTCTAGTGTAACTATCCTCACAAGCTTAGTGTTTTAGGCCTTTAGACACCACTTGTTTGAGTTGATTGCATTGTTTTAGTGCTTTTCTCACTTAATTTTAGCAAGTATAATCTCTGCAACCTCTCTTATTTTTTGACTCTTTGTTTGCTTTGAGGGTTGTTTCAACCTTAGGATTGTTTAAGCTTGAGATTGAGGTCCATGCTTAACGGTTTAATCCTCTTTTGGGGTTCATTATCAACGGCATGACACCTCTCTCTTGCCTTCGACTACCCCTTGTTTGACACTTCCTTCTCTTTTAGAGGACTTAACTCATCAATGGACTTAATTGGTTAAAGAATGGAAGGGTAATTAAAATGAGTAACTAAAAGTTGAAACTAAAACTGTGCAAAGATAAGAATTTGATTGTGTTTCGGTGTGTTCAATCGGACGTTAATTGAACACAAGAAAAATTGGGGCATTTCATCCTCAAATTGATGAAATGTGCCAAGTTTCCTAGGTCTCTATTGCCCTTGATCATGCATGATAGGGTGAAGGTTTTTAGTCATGTTTGTGCATTGATTAAACTTGCACTTTGGCCCATAAGCCATCATGCAATGAAATTGCTTGATTGATGGTTTGTGAACCAAATTTTGTTCCTCCTTTGACTTGTTTACTGATAAGGAGAGGCAAAGTGTGCAGACAACCCTTGAGAATACCCTATTCTTGCTCTGTTTGTCCTTTGTTGCAACAAGGAAAGACTTGGCTTCAGTGACCGGCAACCCCTCAGCAGTGGCCGGCAGGCCACCTCTAATGGCTGGCAACCCCTCAGTGTTGGTTGGTAACCCCTCACTTTTGGCCTGTCGACCACCAGTGAAAAATTCGGCAGTGTGCTTCTAAAGCACAGCAAAGTTGATCTAGAGAAGGAAAATAGTGTAAGTGTTGTGCAACAGAGATATACAGCAGCAAGATAGTGGCTGTTTTCGGGTGGAAAACCTTGTATCCTTGTGCATTCCTCATTTCCTGAGGTGGAATAGCTAGTTTAGCATAGTATTTCATTGCTGTAATTAGTTAATTTATTGTACATAATTAATTAGTTAGTTTGTTGTTGTAATTGTTTAACTAGAATAGTTAATTAGTTGTTTTTGTAATTAGCTAGAATAGTTAATTAATTAGTCAATTAATTTTTTTTAATAATTAATTAATTAGCTTAGCATAATTAGTTAGTTCATTGTTGTACTTATTTAATTAGCTTAGAGATAGTTAATTATTTATTCAAGTTTTGTAATAATTAGTTAAGTAATTTAGCTTAGCTAGTTTATTCATTTAGACCCTCCTGCGCGAGGGCATCAATGTTGTCATAATGTATATGGCTTCCAACCCCACGTCTTTCTCCATTTTATTTATCCGCTTTTGATAGTTAGATTAGGGGCATGACGTTTTAACTAGCATATTGCATGTTTTCATCCACTCATTTGTCTTGCATACATTGAGGCTCAGTTCATCGTTCAAACTTGCATTGTCATTTATTACCTCGTTGAATATGTGTTTGAAATGCATGCTATGAAATTGTTATAAATAACATGTTAAGTAGCCGAACCTATTTTAGTTGCATTGTTGCATGTGTTGTATTAGCCATCTTGTATAGTTAGGTATCATGCATATTTTTTTAACTTTTTTGTTGTATCTTAGCTTGGAGTACTAGGTGAGTGTAGACGTGCCCGAACGTCCTGAGCTTCGCGCGCGAAATGGCACGAAATCCGTTTTGTTCATTAGCATACTGCAGTTTGGACTCAATGTCGCGGTTCTGAATCTAATCTCGCAAAGTGCAATGCAAGATCGATAAATCACCAAAGAGTCCAAATCTGACAAATCGTTTTGGAAAACTAATTTTTATAAAGAAGTGCTAAACGTGGACTGCTTTGCCAGATACAGAGTCGCCACCTAAATGTTTTTGTTTTGGGAAATTTAGGAAACCCTGACTCGTGCCTAAGGCCACGTGTCCGTCATCACCAAAGTTGCCTCGGCTCGGGAACTTAGGTACGAGAGGGGAAGGTCATGCAATGAGCACCCCCGCTCGCCCGATCAAAAGATCGGCCTGTACTAAGCATGATATTTTGTTTTTGAAAACACATGTGCTCTTATTCCGATTATTAGCTAGAATTACTATGTGATGCGCACAACACACAAGTATAGACTAGATCGCCTAAGTAGGAACAAAACATCCCATGTTTTTTTGTTTAAAAATGATTTGAAGGTGCTACTCACAAGTGGGCTTAGAAAACATGATTTTGCCACTCTCAAGTGGGCTTAAAACTCGCATTTCAATGAATTGTTCCAATTCAAGTAATCCAACCTTCACCTATAGGCATTCATGCAGTTATATCATTTAAGCAGTTAGTTTCATGGCAAGCATGCTGTCATGGCAACACTCACATTCATGCGAGATGCTAAAGCATAAAAGCTTATCTAGTACTCCGAGCCAAAACAATAGCTAGTTAGTAATCAATACATGATCCTAGCTATGTTAAGATGGCTAATGCATCACATGCAAAATGCAACTAGAAATAGGCTCAGCTATTCTAAAATGGCATATGAAATGCAACTTAATAACATGCTGTTGAACACGTATTCAAGTAGGAATTGAAATACAATGCAGTTAGTATGATGCGTCGAGCTCGGTGCATACAATACAGATGAATGGATGCAAACATGCAAACATAAGGATGCTAATCAAAACATGACCTAAACTAACCATCGTAAGCGGTTAAGTAAAAGGAAGAAACACGTGTGGTTAGAAGACATTCACACACTCACGCACACTTATTACAAAAGTTGGCCCTCTCGACGGAGGTGTAGATGCCCCATTTTCGACAGCCTTATGACTCAGACGTCATCGATTGAGTGCTCGGTGATAGTGCATGTTGTGCTCGTTTCGAGCTTCAGAGTTTTGGCTGAGAGCCTTGCCTTCGGGTCTCCGAACTCATTGTGCTTTGGCTTGGTTTGTGGACTGAACCTTGTTTCTCTTCCTGGAGGAAGAGAGAGGTCTTGTAGACCATTCTTCGCCGTCGTAGACCACTCTTCGCCGTCGTAGACCACTTTTCCAGTTTGGGGATCAATTTCTGGTTTTCGGAGCCTTCGGCCGTGCGCCTTGTCTCGGGACCGCTTAACGTTCTCCGTTTGGCTTGGTTTTTTGGACCACACCTTGTTCCTCTGTCTAGAGAGACACTGTGGTCCGGGAGACCACTTTTGTGGTTGCATACCACTTTTGGTGCTCAACAACCAGTTTTTGAGGCTCCCGGCTGCGTGCTTTGCCTCCCGAACTCTCGTTTTGCATCCGTGTTGGTTTGTTTTTGGCACAAACCTTGTTTCCCTTGTTTGGAAGGTAGTACAAGGGTGGGAGACCACTTTTTCTCGTTGGAGACCACTTTTCTTTCCCCCAACCGGTTTTCTGGTCTCCCACCACACCATTGGCTTGCTTTCAGTGTGGAGACGACCAATTCCCCCTGCCGACTGCTTTTTTCCCTGGGAGACCACTGAAAGTAGTAGGCCGACCACTTTAAGTGGTTGGCAGCTTTTCCTCTGTTTTGTCAGACTGAATGGATGCCAACTGTGCCAGCTGGGGGGCACAGACTGTATCCTCCATACACATGTATGGAGGGATTGCATCCAAGTTTTAGCTTCTCC
Source organism: Camellia lanceoleosa (assembly GCA_025200525.1). Lineage (NCBI taxonomy): Eukaryota > Viridiplantae > Streptophyta > Magnoliopsida > Ericales > Theaceae > Camellia > Camellia lanceoleosa. Next base: position 59,262,076 of record CM045761.1, read on the forward strand.
CAGAAGCTTGAACCCTTTCTTTTTCTATAACAGAGGCTCTCCCTCTTCATTCCAGAGGTTCCGGATTTTTCCTAAGGCACAAGCATATATCTCCCTTTATATCTCTATATTTGGGGCCTAAAAAGTGTGTTGTTCCTCACTTTTGCACCACAACTCTTAGCCACACAGGGGTTAAAAGGCTGGTTTTTGGCTGAGAAAGAAGTTGGTTTTGCTGAGCTTCAAGGGTAACCTCTTTTTTCCCTTTTAAGCTTTGTTTTGGTCACTTTCTTAGCCATACTTGCATGCTTATTTGAGCTTTGTTTTCAACTAAAAAAAGCTTCATTTTTTAGCACTTAACATGTTTGTGTAAGGCCTCTTGGGTGTTGAGGGTCTCCTACCCTCTTGCATGCCTTGTTTGGCCTTGTTTTATGCCATGCCTTAGGGCCTTTGAGGTAATCCTTACTTGGCCTTTTAGCCACTGAAATCCAGTGGATTTTCAGTGGTTGGCATGTTATTTTGAGGTCCTAAATCAGAGAGGGATGACCCTCTCTCTTTTTGTCTTGTTTACTTGCATTTTTGGCCTATCAAAGGAGCATACATTTTCATACTTTCAAGGCTTGGTTCAGGCACCTTTTGGTGACTTTTAGGGCCTACCTAGACTCTGTCCATGGTTGGTTTAGTCACCCTTGGCATGTTTCTCATATGGGTAGTGTATTTCCATTTACGGCTCATCAAGGTAGCATGTCAATCTAGCATGTTTCAGCTCCATTTCAGTGGATTTTTGGTCATCATTTGACATGTCATGGCTCCGTTTTTGGCTGGTTTGGTAACCTCTCACATGCTGCATATGCTTGTAGTGTAAATCTTGTTTACTAGCTTGGTTCGCATGATGTTTTGGCTCTTTATTCTAGCACATTTTGGCTTTGCTCCCAACATGGTTTTGTTCATATTTTGGGCTGCCTTAGCTCTGTTTTGAGGCCTCTTGGTCGAATGATGCTCACCATGCATGCTTGTTGTGTAATAGCCTCGACTAGCTTTGAGTTTTGAGGTCTCTTGCATGCTTAACTTGAGATATTTGCATGTTTTGGCATCATTGGGAATGTTATTTCAGAGCATGTAGGGCTGCTATACTTCCATATTTTCCACTCTTTAAGTGCTCTTTAGAGTTATGCTTTTATGCCCTATTTGTGAGCCATTGCATGAGCCCCATTTTTGTGCCTTTCGAAGCCGTCATCCTAACTTATTTTGCTACTGTTTTGGCCTGCATAGGGTCTGTTTGGGGTTAGTTTGGTCATTTGAGCATCGCCCTGCATGCCTCTAGTGTAATATGCTTCACTAGCTTTCGATACTTGAGCCTTTCAACATACATTGCGTGAGTTGTTTGCATGATTCGAAGTCATTTTGTATGCCATTTTAGTGCTGGAACACATGCCATTGTACTCCATGTTTCATCTTTTCAATGCTCTTGGAGAGTTGTATTTTGTGCCTTAGGCTTGGGCCATTGCATTATACATGTTTGTGTGTGTTTTGGTTCCTTGATTTCATCATCAATGGCCGCTGATTTGGACATGGCCGAAGCCTATCCATTTTGGTATAAGTCCATTGCGCATTGAGTATGCCATGTAGTCCATAGCATTGAGTATGCCATGTGGTTGCATGATCAAACGTCGCATTTGTGCATGCCATATTCATTGCATTGGGTATGTTAGTTGCCACGTGTATTGTGTATGCTAGTGTCATGAGCATTGTGTATGCCATGGAATTCGTAGCATTGTGAATGCTAGTTACATGTTCACATGTTTACCCCTTTGCACGTTTGCATGTCTAAGTTGTATTGCATTAAGTTGCATGATTGAGTCGCATTGTTCATGCCATGTTTGTTGCATTGTGTTTGGAATAGGCGTTAGTCCAAACACGGGAAACGAGGAACGTTTCATACTTGAAGTGATGAAATGTTCCTCAATTCCTGGTCACCAACACTCTTGACTATACATGATGGAGTTTTGGGCTTTATGTGTTTGTGCGTGCATTCATGTCACATTAAGTCGTGCAATTTGGCTCCTCGGCCATCATGCATCGAGATGCGCGATTGGTGGCCTGAGGGTCAAGAACTATACTCCCTTGAGCTTATGTAATGATAGGAAGGATGGTTGTGCATACATGTTTTGCCAATACTTTGCCATGCCCCTTTCTGGCCCTCTGTTGCAGAAAACCAGAAACCAGCAGCAAAAACTGGTCAGTTGACCAGATAAAGTGGCTGGCCGACCACTTTTTCTGGTTTTCACCACAAAAAGTGGTCGACAGGTGGTCTCCAAGGCCAATATCTGGTCAGCAGCATCCCTACAGATTCCCTTGGTGGAGTTTCAGCCTTCTGGAGCTTTGTGCAGTGTTCTGAGATCAATTGCAAACAGAGGCAAGTCGGGGCATCGCGATGGATTTCTGAGCAAGGCAATTCGAGCATGCATGCATCCTTCATCATCCAAGGCAGAGCTGAGGCAGCCCACTTCACATAGTTTGCATGCTTATTTAATTGCTAATCTAGTTGATTTGTTAGCTAGTTAGTGTTGTGTAAAAATTAGTTGTAGCTTGTTATTTATTTTGTTGTGTAATAACTAGTTTAATTAGAATAGTTGGTTAATTAGTTGGTTATGTATTATTTATTCGGACCCTCCGTCGAGAGGGCACAACTGTTGTAATAAGTGTGCGTATGTGTGATGCATGTCTTCCAACCCCTATTTCTTTCTCCCTTTTATTTACTAGCTTACGATGGTTAGTTTTAGGGCATGTTTCAATTAGTATCCTTATGCTCGCATGTTTGCATCCATTCATCTGTCTTGCATGCACCGGGTGCGGTGTATCATACTAACTGCATTGTATTTCAATTCATGTTTGAATACATGTATCAAATTGCATTTCACATGACATTTTAGAATAGCCGAGCCTATCTTAGTTGCACTTTGTATGTGTTGCATTAGGCATTCTTGACATAGCTAGGATTATGCATTGATATCTAACATAGCTTTTGTTTTGGCTTGGAGTACTCGGTAAGTGTTTATGCTTTAGCATCCTTGCATGTGTGTGAGTGACTACCATAATAGCATGCTTACCATGAGGCTAACTGCTTATGTGATATAACTGCCTAAATGCCTGTGGGTGAAGGTTGGATTACTTGAATTGGAACAATTCATTGATTGCGAGTTTTAAGCTCACTTGAGAGTGGCAAATCACCATGTTTTCTAAGCCCACTTGAGGGTGGAAAAATCTGCATTTTAGCCTACTTGCAAGTAGCAAACCACTTTCAAAAACAAACATGAGATGTTTTGTTCCAAGTTAGGCGATCCGGTCTATACTTGTATGTTGTGCGCATCACATAGTAATTCTAGGATTAATAACCGGAATAAGAGCACATATGTTTCCAAAAACAAGATTTCATGTTAGTAAAGGCTGATCTTTGATCGGGCAAGCGGGGGTGCTCATTGCATGACCTTCCCCTCTCGTACCCAAGTTCCCGAGCCGAGGTAACTTTGGTGATGACGGACACATGGCCTTAGGCACGAGTCAGGGTTTCCTAAATTTCTCAAAAATAAAATATTTAGGTGGCGCATTTGTATCTAGCAAAGCAGTCCATGTTTGGCACTTCTTTCTAAAAATTAGTTTTTCAAAACGATTTGTCGGATTTGGACTCTTTGGTGATTTAACGGTCTTGCATTGCACTTTGCGAGATTAGATTCAGAACCGTGACATTTGAGTCCAAACTGTAGTGTGCCCAATGAACAAAATGGGATTTTCCCCGGGACGTTCGGGCGCGTCTACAAGAGGGTCCGAATAAATAATACAAACCAACTAATTAATCAACTACCCCAGCTAATTAATTATTACAAAACCCTTAACTAATTAAGCAAATTAATTAAGTTACAAAATAGTTGAAGCGGCCTCGAGAAAAGGGATATATGCATGCTCGGTCGGCTTCGCTCGGAAATCCATTGCCATGCCTCATGTTGCCTCTGTTTGCACTGTTTTGCACCTTTGAAAACTGTGAAAATCCCTGTGATGCTTCTGAACCACCTCATGGAGACTCTGAGAGGCCATCAGCCAAAATATACGGCCATCGGCCAAGGAAAAGGGGTCATCGACCACTTTTTAGTCTATCGGCCAAAAATTGTTAGCCGATCGGCCATCTCTTCCTGCAATCTGCTCCTTTTGCTGCAGCAGAGGACAAACAAGGGCATGGCAATACATTTGCAAGGTAATGTTGTGCAACTACACCCCTTATCATGTTTGGAACTCAAAGGAATGTAGTGTTCGACTCTCGAGCGATCAATCACACATTTCGATGCTTGATGGCCAAAGAGGCCGAATTGCACACATCAATATGGAATGAATGCACAAAAACACACAAACGCCTCACACTCTATCATGTTGGGTTAAGAGTGTCAGCAACCAAGGATTGAGGCACGTTTTGTCACTTCAAGTACGAAACATCCCTCGGTCCTAGTGTTTGGTTTGACACCCCAAACCAAACACAATGCAATGCATGCAACATGGAAAAGCTATGTAATGCAACATAAGCATTCCAAATGCAATATGACTCAAACATGCACATGAGGCTAAGGTAACAAGCATGCCAAATGCAATGCAACCTAAACAAGCATGTGACAAAATGCAAACTATCAAGCATGCAAAACGTAACCTAAACATACAAACATGCATGGCATGCAAGGATGGAGAAGCATGCAAATGTCATGCAACTCAAGCATGTAAGCATGATGTAAAGTAGCAGCTTTGAACAACATGGTAAATGGACTTAAACTAAAGATGGATAGACCTCAGTCATGCCCAAAATTAGTGGCCAATAGTGCTGAAATGGTGGTATGAAAAGCATGAAAAGGCAAGACAAGCATGCATGCCAATTGGTTCAAAGATTAAGGCATAAATATGCAACTCTTAAGCACACTTAAAAGAGGGACAAGCATGGATATGTGATAGCACCATAAGCTCTGAATGATGTTAGGAATGATGCCAAACCACTCAAACAACACAAGGATAGCATGCAAGAAAACTCAAAGCTCAAGGCTAGCAAAGAGACTTACACCATGGCCACACAAAGCAAGCCCCAAAGGGCTGAGGGTAATCAAAACAGTCCCAAGGCAGGTCAAGATAAGGCCAAAAACAAGCTTGAACCTAGCCAACAGCAGCTAGAAAAAGGGTCCAAAAGGCATGAGGCATGCAAGGCTAACAAGGGGTATTACATTACACCTATTACAACCAAATATGGCATGACTTAACCAATAAAAATCAGAGTTATGGCATGTCAAAATAAGCCCAAAAACCCACTTAGATAGCATCCCAAAGGCCTAAGCATGGTAGCATGCACAATGACTCAATCTTGAGGCATGAAACACCAACTCTTCAAAACATGGAAAAGGTGACAAATGTGAATGCATGACCACACTATATGGACTGAAATCTCATATGAAATGATGCCAAATCATGAAAATGGTCTAAGCAATGCATGCTAATGACTTGGAGACTCAAAGCCAACAAGCTAGATTGAACCAAGGCTACACAAAACAACGCATGCATGACCAAGACAATACAAATTAGAGCTAGAGCATGGTGAAACACGACTAAAAGCTTCTTTGAGTTGAGCCAAAACAAGCAAGAATGATGACCCAAATGCTAGGTACATGTTAACGCAATAGAGATGGTTGCACTACAAGTGCATGATGCATGTAAGAGGCTATCAAACCAACTTAAAACAGAGTTATAGCGTGGCAAAATAACACCAAATACTTGCTGAAATGAAGCCAAAACAAGCTAAGCAAACATGGTACTATTATGAGCCACTTATACTAGCAAATGAGACACAAGGAGAGGGGGGTGTCCCTTTCCTATTCAAGACTCCAAAACCACCTCTCCACCACTAAAAATAATTTGGATTTCAATGGTGAGAAGGTCAAAACAAGATGGTTCCAAAGCTCAAAAAGAAAAGGCACAAAACAAGGCCTAAGATGGGGTAGACAAACCCCAATACAAAAGTGACTTTAAACAATCATCTTAAGCATACAAAATTAGAACTTTGTGTAGTAGAAAGTTAAGCATAAAACAATATGCAAGTAGGACTAAAAGCTTAAGCCAAAATGGGGGATTAAAAGGTAGTTTACTCACCCTTGAAGAACACCTTCAAGAACAAAACTCCAACACCTTTTCTGAGCTTAAACCACTCCAAGAACTCTGAAACCAACTCCTAAGGACCTCAGCAACCAAAGGATTGTGTTCTACTAGGTGTTTGTGTGCAATAGTGTGAAAAATCTACACTTTTGGGCACAAACAAGGGCCAAACAAGAGAGAGAGGTAAAATATAGAGAGAGATAGATATAGAACTTGTATATACACTTTTTAGAACCTCTGGAAAGGGAGGGGAGGCTCCCTTATAGAATTTCAATTCTCAAGCTTATTCAACAAACTTGGGTCTTGAATGCAATCCCTTATGAAGGATGAAAATTGTGCCCACCAGCTGTCACAGCTGGCAAAAAATATCTGCAAAAAGCAGATAGAAAGGTCTTGGCTCAAAAATATGGCCGATCGACCAAAATGAGTGCCGACTGACCAAAAATGGTGCCGATCGGCCAATATGGCCGATGGAAAGAAAACAAGGCCGATGGCATCATGCCTTAGCCAATCGGTTGTAGAGATGGCCAACAAGCCACCCTCTTCCCTCAGAAGCAAAAACACAAGTCCTTGGTCCACAACCAAGCACAAAACAGACAAGTTGAGAGATCCTAAGGCAAGGCGCACAACCGAGACCTCCGGGAACTCAAAACGAACACGAGTATGGATGATCATCGAGTGTTCAAATGATGATGTCCAAGTCTTGAGGACGGTCAAAAATGGGGTGTCTACAGTTACCCCTCTTTGACAAAACTCAAAAGTCATAAGATGACGGGAGTGAATGTCAAAGCCCAGAGACGACCCATTTTTGACAAGGCCGAAGACTTAGACAAGCATACAAGATAACAAAGATATGTACCCGCAGGCGGAGGAAGATGCAAAGGACATGCACAATGCCGAACATAACTTATGATCATGCAAAGAGAGCTGTAATGAAGCATAACATGCAACAGTTTAAGCGAGCAAATAAGAATCAAACTACATTACATGCAGAAAGGAAGTAAAATAATTATACAATTCTCGCTACGCCTCATGCGGAGTACATAAAATACCGTCTGGTTCGTCTGGTCGCGCCAGCTTCAAATGAACCGTACATACAATATCGTGCCTGCAAAAGAAAGAAACTTAACAGATACAATATCGTTAGAAACATGCATATCAATGCATGTGAAAAGTGCGTGACAACGCAAGTAATGGGATGCATAACAATGCAATTTGAAACAAGCATAACAATGAAAGGAGGGCATACGCGACAACGCAAGCCGAGTGGGATGCATAACAATGCAATTTTGAAACAAGCATAACAATGCAAGGAGGGCATGCGCGACAATGCAAGCCGAGTGGTGCATAACAATGCAATTTGAAACAAGCATAACAATGCAAGGAGGTCATGCGCGAAAACATAAGCCAGGTGGTGCATAATAATGCAATTTTGAAACAAGCATAACAATGCAATTTTGAAACAATCATAACAATGCAAGGAGGGCATGCGCGATAACGCAAGCCGAGTGGTGCATAACAATGCAAGAAGGGCATGCACGACAACACAAGCCGGGTGGTGCATAACAATGCAATTTGAAACAAGCATAACAACACAAGGAGGGCATGCGTGACAACGCAAGCTGGGTGGTGCATAACAATGCAAGGAGGGCATGTGTGACAACGCAAGCCATGGGGTGCATAAACACCTGTAAGTAAAGCACCCGCGACAACGCATACAATGTGTGTAACAATGCAAGAAAGGCATAAACACATGTAAGTAAAGCATACGTGCCAACGCATACAATGTGTAACAATGAGAGGATAAGCATAAACACATGTAAGTAAAGCACGCGCGACAATGCAAGTAATGTGTAAAGCAAGGGAGGCATAAACACATGTAAGTAAAGCATGCGCGACAACACATACAATGTGTAACAATGCGAGAGAGAAGAATAAACACATGTAAGTAAAGCACGCACGACAACGCAAGCAATGTGTAAAGCAAGAGAGGCATAAACACATGTAAGTAAAGCATGCGCGACTATGCATACAATGTGTAACAATGCGAGAGAGATGTGCATGACAATGCAAGCATGACATGCGCGACAACGCATATAGTATGTGCATAACAATGTGAAAGAGATGTGCATGACAATGCAAGCATGGTAGAGGTACGTTATTCGCGATGTTGAGATGCAACTTCAAAACAAGAGGAGACATGCTCAATGCAGGAGCGAAGAGACATAACAAGCGCGCTTATTACAAACATGACAAAACATTGTAATGCAACATATTCAAAACAATTTTCGAATCTCGCAATATAAAAAAGGATACGAAAAAGGATACACCTCATGCGTGTCGAGTGCCGCACCCGAAAGGCACGATTCGAGGTCAACACGAAGGCCAGTTAAGCTCCAAAAGTGTATTTTCTTGCATTTTTTTGAAAAAAGAGGGTACCAAACAACATAACTGACCCAAACAAGGGCATTGGAGTTGCATCAACCACAAGGGTAGGCCATCGGCCATCCATCGGCCACAAAAAGAGATCATTGGCCAAATATTTAGCCGATCGGCTAACAATTTGGCCAATCAGCCAAAAATGGCAATTTCGGGGCAGTTTTGACATTTTGCCTCAGGTCTTTAAATATAGGGTTCCAAACCCTATATTCTTACTTCCTCTTAGTCGAAAATCACTCATCTCTCTCTCTAGGTGATTTCCCAACCTTAGATTTGAGCTTTTCTCTTGTTTTCAAGCCTTCCACATCGTCCGATTCGCGAAACCCTCTTCGTTTCAAACACATTGAACCGAACGAAACGCGATTTCGTTGCCCCATTCTTGAATTTCACCACTTGGGTTTGTTTCCCCCGAGATACCCTTGGTCTTCATGCCTTTTCCCACACTCTGACCTTTTCTCCCATTTTTCACCCCTCAGGGTTGACTTTTGGGTTGACTTTTTGCATTTTCACCCATTTTCCATACCTTCGACCATTTTTGCACCTTTCTCGAGATGGCGAACGACATTCCACGAGGTGGGACTCCCCCGGAGATGGATACAGACCCTGAGATCGAGCTCCTACCTCTTAGCATTCGACCATTCGAACCCGCAACATACCGGCTGGTGATTCACATACTGCCTCCTGATAGCATCAGCCAGTTCAGGAGCTACGCGCGAGGTGCGCCATTGAAGCTCTTGCTACGTGAGCCAGAGTCGCATCTGTCCTTTGGCGCCGCTGAGGTATACTCTTCCTCTCTTTCACTTTCTGCAATGTAGATTGTACGCTTCGGATAGCCAGTACTGTTCTTGTAACTGAATGACCCGAACACACTGATACATCATATGCGTGGTTCACCATGAGCACACCCACGCACGATATCTGTCTAAACTTGAACACATGCATACACACTGCATTTTAATCAATTCTGAACGCATTCAAACACTGTATTTCTAACACTGCTTTGCATCTATTTGTCTTTGAACATGGGCAGATTCCCATGCCTTCCGGGGGTATGGGAACACCATTGCTCGTGGTTGGTACATGGAGTTGCCCGACACGGTCCACCATATTGTTGATCAGGCTGGCTTCGACACTTTCTGCGTAGGACTCTCTTGTCTCACTGCGAGTAGGCCTCTTCTTGGTGCTCTGGTGGAGAGGTGGTGGGATACCACCGATTCCTTCCACCTTTCTGCTACAGGGGAGATGACGATGACTCCCTTCGATTTCTCCATGCTCACCGGCATTGGAGTAGGGGGTGATCCGATCCCCTTTGATACTGATATGGATGAGTGGGAGGCAGCCTAGATGTTCTTGCTCGACGCTCGGCCACCTCTCTCCTGGCTAGGGTTCGTGAGGTATTCTTGGTTTGAGGACCACTTCAGGGTAAAAGCGCCCACGACCCGCGAGGAGGAGTAGCAGTATGCCTGAGGATTCATTATGTTTTTGTTGGGGAACACCCTTTTCGCCGACCGGGCGAACACTGTTGCCCTTTATCTACTGAGCGCACTGGTGGACGTGACCAGGATTCGGCGCTATGACTGGGGTGGCGCAGGCTTGGCCACGCTATACGGATATATGAGCTCATCATCCTGCCGCAGCGGACACTTGCTCGGAGGCTACTGGCGAGCCTGGGAGGTACACCTTCCCTTTCTGTTTTACAGTTCTGCTTTACACTATCTGTACACCACACACACTGCACACACGCAATCTGCTTTACACAAACTGTACACTGCACATACTACACAATACACTGCACACACTGCATAATACACTGCACACCATTCTCTGATTTATGCTTTATCTGCATTCTGCTTTATCTGATAAGCATACTCATTCTTACCCTATTACACTCTGTAGTTGTGGGTGTATGCCTACTTTTCGAGGCTTCCTCCAGTGCCAGATGTGGAGATCCCCCTCGGCGTTCCATATTCTCATCGATATGACGTGAGGTACGAGCGGAGGCCACGGGAGTCTTTTCTATTTTTCCGCAGATACTTCGACACCATCACCGCTGCAGAGGTATTTCAAACATTATAGTTTATTTAAGCTTTGCTTTACATTGTACTTTCAATAGTAGATAACAAACTGTACATCCTGTCATTTGCAGATCACCTGGCAGCCCTGGGCCGCGTTGCCAGAAGCGATGAGGATCGTCTGGACGCCGGAGACCGCCTGTTCAGATTTTTTTGAAGGTCCAGTTTGTCAGGCTTGGTATTTCGGGGAGCGCTTCCTACAGCAGACCCTCGGCTTGCCGGAGCAGATTGTCCCGAGGCCACCTCCTACCCATACGAGGGCTACCGAGAGGTACACCCTGGAGGAGATGATGGATTTCACAATAAGCTGGGATTCTAACCTCTTCAGAGATAAGGGCGACTACACCGAGTTTATCTAGACCTATCTCATCCGACCTTTGACCCGTGCTCGCCGAGTCGAGAGAGAGAGGCCTGCAACGCCAGCAGCAGGAGCAGGAGCATTGAGGGCCACTCAGGCCCGTGGCAGGAGTGGATCCCGAAGGGGACAGGGAGTCGAGTGGCCAAAGCTGCCCACCACCATGACATGCCGAGGACAGGGTGGGGAGACATACCAGATACCCATCGCTCCTTCTCCGGCTGGTCATGAGCTTGTCGGAGTTCGCGGCTCAACCCCGGTATGCACCATACTTTTCATTCTGTACAGTCATTTCATTTGATTTGATATCCCACAGAATACTAATGATTTCAATACTTTTGCAGGCTTCCATTGAGTACACTAGTCAGTCTCTAGAGCTGACAGCCTCGGTGATAGGGATGCTTCAGATGAGTATTGACCTGTTGACCATCTATGGCATCCTAGTAAGTTCTTTCAACGTCAGTCCGGAAACTTTACATAATCTGTTCCATACTGATCTGATGCTTCGTCTTATCAATACAGCACTTGATACACTACACTCACATACCACTCACGGCAGCGATACATCGTAACTCAGAATCACATACAAGATCTTGATCACGGTACTCATAGCATTCATATCGCCACAAAGATTGCACCGGATTCATACACTGTATTCAGTGTTCACACTCGACTTTGCATAGCATGACTGATGCGTTTGCCAATTTTTCTTTTCAGGCCCCTTTCCAGATACCGGCCACAGGGGGTGGTCCAGCAAGACCTTCTATACCTGCCTGAGGAGCAGGGGGAGTCAGGCAGGGGATGACGATCTACAGCCAAGGCAGACATAGGCATGCTCGTGCTTAGAGTAGTTCCGGGAGCCTTTCCCCGATGATTCTAACGAGGAGGCAGCGTCGTCTTAGGGTGAGGCTAGAGACAGCTCAGAAAGCGGAGATGATGGCGGCGATCCTGGACCTTCGTCTAAGAAGAGGACCAGGACGGACTCCCGTACTTGAGGCTACAGGCGCCGACCGAGACATTTTGATACTTTTCTTCTTTTTTTTTTGCTTTATTTTTCTTTTTACTAGTAGTTTTGCACATTGTACTACCTCAGGCAGGTTCTATTTTCTTCAAAACTATGTACTTTTTGCAAGAGAAAATATGATGAAATGAAACAGCTGTTTTGTTCAAAAAAGTTTTACATTTGTACATTCTGAGCATCGCATCGCATCACATCGCATCGCATTACATAACAATGTAAATGAGATTGAACTTTGTTTTGAAAACTAAACACTCGAATTGCATTAATCAGGTAGTGAACCGACTAACAACAAAACAACTCAATAAGCAAAACAAAGAACTCAACAAGCTAACCAAATATAAATACAACTCGATAAGCAAAACAAAGACTTAAAGAATGCAAAATACAACTTGATAAGAAAAAGTACAACAACTCGATAAACAAATTACAGTAACTCAGGCGCGACTTTGCAAAATCATCACCGGAAGGCATTGGAAGTGGAACCAGTCACAAGTTCTCAACATCTTCAACTCATAGACAGCTCAGAGAACAAGGGGAGAGGCCATCGGCCAAAATGAGGGGCCATCGGCCACAAGAAATCGCCATCGGCGAACATTACTAGCCGATCGGCCAAAAAAGATGGTCGGTCGGCACTCTTTTTTGCCGATCGGCCAAAAATGGCAAGCACCTTCAGAATGCTGACACCTGTCTTCCACTCAACACCTTATCTTCTACAAAAGCCTCAGCTTCGTAGTTTTCTCCATTTTAGCTCAGTTTTTGCACCAAATGGAAGTATTTCTTGTCCAAAATCTCGTAAAATGGATTGCCAACTTGGATGGCTCAGAAAAGCTAAATTTTTTAGGCTTCGGCATAAATGCACCATTCACATTGAGTTGCACCCCGCTGCGTTTTCCGTTCCTCCATGCCGCGGCAAGGTTTTGGAATCCGGTGACACGTTTTTAGCTTTGGCGGACAAGAGATATGTCCCACTTTCGAGGATTTCCAAGCTTTAATGGAATCTGAACGCGATGAAGAAATCTTGCCTCAATTCCGCTTCGGCTACGTCCAAGCCTTAGGACAGATGTGCGGCCTTACTTTGCATGACGCTCGGTCATTAATTCACGACGGAGAGCTGGACATTCCGAGCTTGATTCGTCGATTTTCTGATGCCGGTGACCGCGGCGTTCATCATTGGTAGGGTTATCAGTGACATGCACTTTGCCTGTGCATGATGTCTCATTTCTTGCTTGCCCCAGGCTCTGGAGGGTTTAGCACTCCTTTGATTGAAGTCGCCGAGGGCTTGAAAGAGGGCAAGAGCTGCATCACCATGACGCTAGCCGAGACATTGATGGGTTTGGACGCTTTTCATCGATAAGAAACGACTAGATTTGCGGGGAGTCCACTACTACTGCAGGTAATGTTTCCCACCTCATCTCACATATATATTGCTTGCATCACTCAGCCCTCGGGCTCAGTTTTTCTCTCAAAAACCTTTTTCTCACTTTTCCCTCAACGTACACCTCTCTATTCTTTAATCTCTTATTTTTATCCCTCCCCAGGTATGGTTGATGGACAAGTTGAGAGTAGTGGACTCATGCCCGGCATATTCAACTCGTAGCTATTTCTTCTGACGACGGCTAGTCGATGCCCCTAATAAGGGATGGTGGTGCAACTGGATGTGCAGTTTGTCTGCTCTCGACATTGCCTGGTGCTACCCTTGGCTTAATTTACCGGCGATGAGCTATAGCATGACTCACCAGCCCGGGATCCAGTTAACTGGCTTAACACACTGTGTCTTTTACTTCCCGTTCTGAATCCGGCGCCAATTCGGACATAATCAGACTTGCCCAGAGGAGGGGATAGAGTACCCTGCTACATTTCTGGTCTGAGGCGCACAGCTAGCCCGATATGCCACAACATGGAGGACGAGAGAGCTTCTAGCCCCCGCTCCCATTTTCAGTTGCACCCTCTTTGATAAGTGCATAGCTTGGCTTGATGAGGAGGCACAGATCGGGCCCACTTTGGCATCAGAGGCTTCAACCAGCTCTGGGAGGGGACACAGGAACACCTAGCTATGCCTCAGATTTATTTTCTTTAATCAGTACTTTCAAGTTTTCTTTATGAATGTAATAAAAAAACAACTTCAATTTGTATTCAAGAGTAGGAGAACTCTGTATTGAAATCAATGTAATTGAAGGTTGTGGGTACTGAAAATTTTCCGTTTGGTCCAAAAATGGTCTAAGTTGTAAAAAGATTAATTTGAGCAAAATCAACTTTTATTAAAACTTTTCAAAACCATTTTCGATATGGATCACAACTAGACATGCCCGAGATCTATCACTGAGATGTACAACCCCAGATCCAGCAACTAGAAAGTTGCCCCTAGTCTGAATAGCACTGCACTGGAGATCACAACTGAGCTCTTGAATGCAGAATAGACAAAGATGACCAAACATGATCACATGGACAAAGTTGATCGGGGAAGTGTTTATGGCTGGACTTCGGGATGAAGTTGCCTACGTATCCCAAAGATGGGAATCAAGCCTTACGTAGTTCGGCTTGGGTTCACTCATGTATTAACGCTTTCCTTTTGTGCTCTAACTTTTGCCAAGGCTGCCCTTTTGGGGTTTTCAACCTTGCAAACTTAGTTTTTATAATTTCAAATTTTTCAATGCTCTAACTTTTGCCTAGGTCACCCTTTCGGGTTTTAGGCCTAGCGAGCCTCTCAGGGAAAGTATTTCTTCAACTTGTCCATGTTGATTGGTTGGGAGAAGTCTAGGCCATCTAGGTCCATCAGAACGACAGCTCCACCCAACCAGATTGACTTGATGATGTAAGGACTAGTCCAATTGGGTCTGAACTTGCCCCTAGGGTCGTGGATGGGAGCTCGGTTGTCTTTGAGCATTAAATCTCCTTCCTTCAAATTCCTGGACTTAACCTTCTTGTTGAAAGCCCTGGCAATTCGTCATTGATAACCCTAAACAGGATACAATGCTTTCAGCCATCTTTCATCAAAGAGCATGAGTTCTTCGAACCTACTTTGCTGCCAATCTACCTCAGCTATTTGACACTCAGCCAGTACTCGTAATGACGGAACCTCAACTTCGATAGGTAGAACAGCCTCCATCCCATAAAGCAAGGAATACAAAGTTGTCCTAGTAGAAGTTCGAATTGAAGTCCGGTAGCCCTACAGAGCAAACGGCAGCTTATCTAGCCAGTCCTGGTAGGTTTCCACCATCTTCTATAGAATGTGCTTGATGTTCTTGTTGGCGGCCTCAACAGCTCCGTTGGTTTGAGGCCGATATGTAGATGACTTATGAAAAGCCACGTTGTATTTCTCCAACAAGTCGATCACTTTCTTCTTGAAGTGGGAACCATTATCTGAAATAATCTCGTTCGGAACCCCGTAGCGACAGATGATGTTGTTCGTGGTGAACTTAGCAACATGCAATGCCTTCAACACTGCATAAGATTGGGCCTCAACCCATTTTGTAAAGTAGTCTATTGCGACCAGAATGAACTCATGCCCATTGGACCCCTTCGGAGTGACAGCCCTGATTACATCAATCCACCAGAGTGAAAATGGCCATGGTTGTAGCAAGCCCGCGAGGGACCTCGCGCTATAGTTCGGACTCGATTTGTCACGGTTCTTAATCTGAACCAAAGAGTCCAAATCCGACAAATCGTTTTGAGAAAACAGATTTTTGAAAGAAGTGCCAAACATGGACTGCTTTGCCACATACAGAGTCGCCACCTAAATATTTTATTTTGGGAATTTAGGAAACCCTGACTCGGTGCCAAAGGCCACGTGTCCGTCATCACCAAAGTTGCCTCGGCTCAGGAACTTGGGTACGATTAGGGAAGGTCAGCTATGAGCACCCCCTCTCGCCCGATCCGAAGATCGGCCTCTACTAACCATGATATTCGATTTTGAAAACGTTATGTGTTCTTATTCCAATTATTAGCCTAGAATTACTATGTTATGCGCACAGAAAACAAGTATAGACCAGATCGCCTAATTTGGAACAACATTGCATATCCGTTTGTCTTGAAAAATACTTTGGAATTTGCTACTCGCAAGTAGGCTAAAATACGGATTTCAACGAGTTTTTCCAACTCAGGCAAGCCAACCTTCACCCACAGGCATTCAAACAGTTTATCTCACATAAGCAATTAGCCACATGGTAAGCATGCTGTCATGATAGCACTCACACGCATGCGGTATGCTAAAACATGAAAATACTTTACATTACTCCGTGCCAAAACAATAAACTAGTTAGCAAACATGCACGGTCCTAGTTCATGTCAATTTGACTAATGCAACACATACAGGATGCAATTAGAGCAGGCTCGGCTAACCTAAACATGGCATGTGTAATGCAATTAACTGAAGCACCTGTTCCATTTGGAGTTCAAGTACGAATGCCGGTAGCGTGATGCGCCGAGCCCGGTGCATGCAAGACACATGTATGGATGCACACATGCATAGCATAAGGTATGCTAATTTAAAAATGCCCTACTCTACCATCATAAGTGGGTAAATAAAAGGGAAGAAAGAAGTGGGGATTGGAAGACATGCACACACACGCACCCACACTTATTACAAATTCGCCCTCGCTTGGAGGGACCAAATAAATATTACAGATAATTAACCTACAAGCTAATTAAATATTACAAATTGCCTAAGTAGGTAACAAACTAACTAAGCTAGGAAAAACAGTAAACCGCCTCAGGAAGCGGGTCCAATGCAATGCATGCTCGGTCTTGCTCGGAAGTGCACTGCCATGCATAGACTGCCTCTGTTTTCCCTACTCTGCCCCTCTGAAGACTGTCAAAGTCCCTGAATTGATTCCCTGGATACTGGGGAACATCGCTGGCTGAGTAGAATTACCACCGGTTGTGGGGTGTGGTCATCGGCACAAGATGCATCCATCGGCCACCAATGGATCGCCGGTCGGCACTATATGTTGCCGGTCGGCCAAAAATGCCTGCAGAACCTGCAACTTACAAACCAGAGACGTGAACTTGCATGGCAATGCAACTCAAACCATGTATGCCCTAACCATACCCCTTATCATGTGTAGAACTCAAAGGGACATGGTCTTTGGTTTTCGGACCACCAATCAAGTATTTCGATGCATGATGGCCCAAAAACCAAATGTGCACATTTCAATTTCAAATGAATGCAATGCACATAATCACATAAAAGGGCCAACCTCTATCACACTCACTTCAAGAGGCCAAGCATGCACATTGATGCAATGCAATCCTAGGAACATTGACTAGTATGCAACCATGGCCATGCAAATAAGCATACAAGCTAACAAGCATACAAGACATGAAACATCAATGTTAACCAACAAGCATGCAAGATGTAATGTGGATGTTCAAGCATGCAAACAAGCATGTGACTTCATTCAATCATGCAAATTCCAACATGCAACAACTTACCAATATGCTACAACACACAAGGAGCATATGCAACCAATGAAGGGATGGACTTAAACATGAATTAGGCAGCTCTAATTAGGCCCAAAACAGTGGCCAAAATGCTCAAATATGAGGGCTAGACACACATGCACATGTTAAGACACAAATCTAAGCATTAAGCTAGTAATTCTCAAGCACACTTGAAAGGAGTATAACATGGACACTAGACATGCAACATAAGCTCTGAAAATCATGTTATAAGAGGTGCCAAACCAACTTAAACAAGACAAACATTAGCATGCAAATAGTCCAAGTACTTGAAGCAAGTCAAAGAGGCTTAAACCATGGCTAAGCCAACCAAGCCCCGTAAGGCCAAGAAGGCTTAAAATAGGTTCAAGGCAGTCCTTAACCATGCAAAAAGGATCCTTAGATGGCATCTAAGTGGCTCAAATTCAAAAGCATGCACGATGGCCAAAACATGGAGCATACAACACAAGCTTTCAAAGCATTAAAGAGGTGTCCAAAGCAAGCATACAAGCATGTCTTAGGGACTGAAATTACACGGAAAGTGATCCCAACCCACTGAAATGAAGCGAGGATGCATGCTATACATTCACACACTTAAGGCCAACAAGCCAAAAATGCAAAGGGGCTATGCAATACATGACAAGTATGACTAAAGCAACTTAAAACAGAGCTAAAGCATACAAAAACATGCATTGAAGCTTCACAAAGTCAAGCCTAAAACATGCTAAAACAAGGGCTTACAACCTAAGGCATATTAAGGCAACAACAAGGCATTACATGGCATGTATGTTAAGCTAACATGGTGTACCAAAACCAACACACAACAATGTTATATCATGGCATAATGAGCATAAAACACAGCCATGGCATGATCAACAAACACTCAAACATGATGCTCCCTCAAGAGGCCAAAAAGTGCCATTTTCAAGGACAACAAGGAGAGGGGGTGGCCCTCTCCTTCTTGGGACTTCAAGGCACCATCCTTACCACTGAAATCTCTCAAGATTTCAGTGGTGAGGAGGCCCAAACACCAAAGTCCCGGAGCTTGCACAAAATGGCACAAAATGGGGCCCCTCAAGGCTTAAGAGGGGTCAAACACCTCCAAACCACAAAACACTCTAAACAAACAATTTAGAGGACCCAAAAATAGAACTTTTTTATGTTATACACTAAACACAAAAACAGTTACAAGATGGTCAAAAGTAGGATGCAAAAATCCGGTAAAAAGGACTAGTTCCTTACCCTTGAAGCCTTTCTTCAACAATGGTGATCCTGTTGCTCCCTTGAGCTCAAATCCAGCCAATAGCAACAAGAACAAGCCTCAGGTCCCTCAAGAACCAAGAAAAGGTGAAAGACTAGATGTTTATGTGCAATAGTATGGACAAAAGCACCTAGAACATAAAAGAGAGAAAAAGAGAGATAGAATAGTTACAACTTTCTAACCCTAGAACCAGAGCTCTCCTCTGTGTTTTCCTCACAAAATTTCTCTAACCCTAATGCCAAGAGAAGACCCCTTCTCTTATAGGCAACCCATCTTGCAAAGCTTATTCAATAAGCTAACAAGGGGTCCATCCCTCCATACACGTGTATGGAGGGGAACCAAAATGCCACACAGCTGTCCTAAAATATCTGCAAAAGCAGATGAACAGTAGTCGGCTGCTCAAAATTGCCATTTTGACAAAATTGATAGCCGACCGGCAACAAAGAATGCCGATCGGCAATATACATTGCCGGTGGCAACAAAATACCAGCCGATGACCTCTAGCCATGGCCGGTGATGTGTGGGCATGCCTCACAAGGCATTCCCCGCCCCTCCAAGGCAAAACACAAGTGTTTGGTGCAAAACCAGACACTAAGCAGTCGAGTTCGGAGATCCTGAGGCAAGGCGCGTAGCCGAGACCTCCGGGAACTCCAAACGAACACAAACATGGATAATCACCGGGTGTTCAAACGGTGACGTCCAAGTCTTGAGGACGGTCAAAAATGGGGTGTCTACAGTTGCCCCTCTTTGACAGAACTCGAAAGTCATAACAATGACGGGAGTGAGTGTCAAAGCCCAGAGACGACCCATTTTTGACAAGGCCGAAGACTTAGACAAACATGCAAGACAAATGAGATATGCACCCGAAGGCAGGGGCAAAATGCAAGACAATGCACGAAGCCGAGCATAACTTATGATCATGCAAAGAAAAGCTGTAACGAAGCACACATGCAACAGTTTTAAGCTAGCATACGCCAAACTACACTACAGTGTAGAAAGGATGTAAGAGAATTATGCAATTCTCGCGGCATCTCACGCGGAGAAGGCTAAAAGCGACTACCGAGAATACCCGAAGTCTCAAACACAACATCTCTCGCATATCGTACACAGGAGAGGAAAGATAAACACTTCTCAACGTAGTACACGCGAGAGAAGAAAGAAAGGCAAAGAGAAACCTCATTAGCGTAGTACACGCGAGAGAGGAAAAAGGAAAGCAAAAAGAAACCTCTCAGCGTAGTACATGCGAGAGAGGAAAGAGAAAAGCAACAAGAAAACCTCTCAGTGTAGTACACACGAGAGAGGAAAGAGAAAAGCCTCTCGGCGTAGTACACGCGAGAGAGGAAAGAGAAAAGCAAATAGAAACCTCTCAGCGTAGTACACGCGAGAGAGGAAAGAGAAAAGCCTCTCAGCGTAGTACACGCGAGAGAGGAAAGAGAAAAGCAATAGATAAAACGTAGTACACGGTGAGAGAGAGGAAAGAGAAAAGCAAATAGAAACCTCTCAGCGTAGTACACGCGAGAGAGGAAAGAACAACAACGCAAATAAAAAGGCGCACAACAATGTGGGCGAAACATGCATGACAATGCAAGTGAAATGAGTGCATAACAATGCAACTGGGATGTGCATCACGATGCAAATGAAGTGGGTGCATAACAATGCAATTGGAACATACAGCATAATGCAAATGGAACGAGTGTGCATACACATTCTGTGCACAATAATCAATGCATATTTGATGCAATCTCAACAGTGTGTTTGAAATAAAATGTCGAATAAGGAAATACACGCCTTAACGAGACCAATTCAAACGCAACCTCCGATTTACCTCTCGGAGGAGTCACAATAGATTCCAAAAGGATACAACTCGTGCATGCAAACTAACAATGAGCTACGCATCGGAGACATGAGTTGATACTTCTGCAGAAACATTTTGAGCTTGAGGTAGAGGCACACGCATACTTCAGGGCATTGACAACGCTTGAAGGGGTACATCCCACGGAATTTGCTGGAGGTGAAACACACTTAGATGCTTTGATTTTCCCTCTTTTCTTTTGCTTTGCAGTGTGGAACCTATATAGCTTCAGATAGATCGTGATTTTACTGTTCTCACATGAGCTGGGTTGAACCCTGCAGTTTTTGAAAGAACAAATTCCTTTTTTGCACAAATGTGGAGAATGGCATAGCACTCTGAGCACAAGATGATTTTTTTTTTTTTTGAAATTAAGAAATGAGTTCTTAACCGGGTATTGAGCCTATGACTGAACACAGCAAAACGACTCAACAAGGAAATAAAAGGCACACAACCTAGACACATCGAGTAACACTCGAAACGACTCAAAACAAGAATCGAGATAAAACAAAAAGACACGACACTCAGACGTGCACAAGGAGCCTGTTTCACCGGGTAGTGTTTCCCACCCTTTCCCATTTGTGATTCTCACATCACTCGACCCTCAAGCTCTGTTTTTCACGAAAAAGTCCTTTTCTCACTTTTTCTCTCAACTCACATCTCTCTATTCTTCAATCTCTCATTTTAAATCCCTCCCCTGGGTGGTCGATGGATAAACAGAAAGTTATGGGCTCTTGCCCCTAGCATGCAGCTAGTGAGTTTCTCCCACAGAGGGGCTGTGCTACAACTAGGTGGGTAGCAAATCTGCAACTGATATCGGTTGACGATGCTCTGTTGGGGAGTTTGAACGTGATCAGATCTGTCCAGATGAGGGAGTGGAATATCTTGATCCATTCCAGTTCGTGCTTTGCACTTGGCTTGATACCTCGTTGCTCGGAGGGTGAGATAGTTTTCAGCCCTTTTGTTGTGCCCTTCAGTTGTGCCTTTTCTAGCAGGTAGAGTGCCCTTCTTGGCAAGTATTTTGACAAAGGGGAAAAGACAGAACTCCTGACTTCACTGCGCCCCTAGTTCATCATTTTGACCATTTTTTGTTTTTTGTTTTTTTTTTTTTGCTTTCTACTAAAACAATTTTGACCCACATGAGAGTTAGATTAACATGCTTGTTCAATTTTTGATTTGAAATCATGCAAGTCAGGCTATGAGCACTGAAAATTTTCTTTTTTTGGGTCCAAGAAATGGTCCAGTTTTTGGAAAAGATGGAACAATTTTTGAGAAAATTAGTCAACCTCAGTAAAAATTCTCAAAAACTATTTTTGCAAAAGGCCACTTGCTCAACGAGCATGAAACCTACTCCTGAGATGCACAACCTCGGATCCAAAGGAAAAGCGCCTGCTTGCTTGAAGAGAAAGGCTGCAACGGAAAGTTGCCCCTTGTTTGAACGGCACTGAGGCGCATTGAATGGCAACGGAAAGTTGCCCCTTGTTTGGATGGCACCGCAGCGTGTTGAATGGCAACGGAAAGCTACCCCTTGTTTGGATGGCACCGCAGCGCGTTGTAGTTAGTCCTCAGAGTGCTGAACGCAACCAAACTCTCGGATACAGTGAAGACAAGAATGACTAGAACCATTTCATGGACACAATCAAATTTGAAGTGTTTTACGGCTGGACTTCAGAATGAAGTTGCCTACGTATCCCAAACATGGGAATCAAGCCTTACGCAGTTCGGGATTAAGGTACACTCAAGTATTAACCTCTCCTTTTTAGGCTCTAACTTTTGCCAAGGCGCCCGATGCGGGTTTTTGACCTTGCGAGCTTCTTTTTTCTTTTCATTCTTTTTCATCATTTTTTTTTTCATTTCATTTCTTTTTCTTCTTTTTTCCTTTTTTTCTTTTCTTTTTCTTCATTTCTCTTTTTTGTTTTGTTCTTTTTCTTGCTCTAACTTTTGCCTGGGTCGCCCTTCCGGGTTTTCGACCGAGCGAGCCTCTCAAAGGGTAAAAGTGTAACAGGTCCATGCCAAATGGTTTTGAGATCCTGAAGTCATCTGAATCCAGGAAAATGACTGTTGTGTTGATTCATAGAAGGATCCACCTTTGGCTCTTCGAGCACATCTGACATTTTTGCCCCTAGTTCGAGGGGTGCTTCTGATTTAGCTTCGCAAGCTTCTTCTGATGAGATCTGATCTTCTTGATCTAACTTTGGTGCCTCTTGTTCGAGGGTTGCTTCAAATCTGGCCACACAGGCCTCACATCATGATTGACCTTTGAATGTTCTGAATCCAAGTCCAAGGTTTAAAAGCAAAGGGGTTGAGTCTCGAGGCCGAGAGCGATCCTAAGCTGCACAATCTCAAGAGCGATTCCACACATGTCTTCGCAGGACCGCGCAAAACATTTTTTGAAAGTTTTTAAGAAAGCGACAAATTGCTCATGGCAGCGATTTAGGACCAATCTGGATCAAAGCTAGGGTCCTTCTCAGTACTCACACTAACAAGCATGATTTCACTCATTAAGGGCTTAGCACGCCTCTCTTTCTCTCAATTTGATCAAAGTTTTGCAAATCCCAAGGAATTCCTCCCTCTTTGTTTTCACCGCAGTGTTCAAAAAGGTTTTGAAAAACTCAGGTCATTATAATGACTTCAAGGCACAAGAGAACAGGTGGAATGCACTGCCATTTCATTCAAACTTCTGGCACCACTAGCACACGGCAGAAGCAAACACAAGAGTGTGAAAATTACTGCTGTTTCAATCAAATCTGTTGCCACAACTGGCTCCTGGGCAGAAACAGACTCAAATGAAAGCAAAGAGACAGACACAAAACAAGCGAGTGATGTTCGAGGTAACACCCCCGAAATCACCCGACTCTAACAAAATAGGACTGACTCGGTACAACAAGACAGATCCAACTAACTCAGTATGAAAGGACTGACTCAATACAAAACGACAAGACTGACCCAATACCCAATTCAGAAAGCAAAATTAATAGCATTTGTACATTACTCAAAATAGTGCATGCCGTCCACCACATCTGAAGTAAACTGAACGCCGCCCGCAGGTGGTTCATCCCCCGATCACATAATCACATTATCCCCCACAAGTTCACTGATCCAGTCCTGATAGACTTTGTAAGACTGGTGCGGTGATGATCTTGTTGTCAATCAGATGTTGTATTTCGTGGCGAAGACGGAAACAACCATCAGTGACATGGCCGACTTGCTGATGAAAGGCACAATACTTGGTCGGATCATGGGAGTGAGGAAGTCTATCTGGCAATGGTCGCGGCTCCAAGGGTTTCAAATCCCCCTCTCTAATCAAGACCCTCAAGGCCGCTGATAGAGACATGTACAGTGGTGCGAACACCCTCTGGCCTCGAGGTGGGTGTTTTGAGGTTTGTGGAGTTTTGCTGGATGCATCTGCAAAGGGATTGGCAGGCGTTGACTGGGTTTGCTGATCTTTTCCGAGCACGGGATTAGGGCTGAAAGGAACATTCCTGGTTGTAGACACCCCATTTTTGACCGCCCTCAAGACTTGGGCATTACTGATGGTTTGCTCGGTGTTGAGAGATGTGCAGGCCAAAGATTCAATTCCTTCGGCAAGGAGAGAGGCAAACCCTTCAAAACACTTTGTTTAGGGGTTTGGAGTTAAAGAAGACAGGAGAGGAGGAGAGAAAATAGGTTGAAGAAGAAGTTCGCCATGAATCCGGGTAAGGAGAGAATCGAGCAGCCCTCGCTGAATTGGGCTTATTCAATTGCATACTTGGAGTTAAGCTATGAGGCCACCATCGTTGGAAAGAAGACTTCCGGGGCTTCACTTTGTACTCAAGAATCTCCCAAAGCCAAGTCCGGGTGGAGGAGATATGTTGGGTTGAAGCAGGGGATCATCCCGGTTGGATCGAGTCTGCGCGACTTCACGGAAAAGGGCATAACTTTTTGCAGAGGAGGAATTTTGATGCAAGGTTTGCGCCATTGGAAAGCTAACTTCCGGGGCTTCGATTTGCATACCCACCGGCCATGTTTTGACCAAGGAATCATCCATCGGTACTCTATTTAGCCGACCAGCAGAAAAGAGTGCCGACCGGCAGTTTATTTTGGACAATGATCGAATCTTCTGGCCGGTTTGAACCCTTTGCACCCCCCAAGCTTGGTGCATGCCAGCTGTGCCAGCTGGGATGCACAGAACTCGACCCACGTGCATACATGTGCCTATTTTGCACACTTGACCACCTTTTGGCCCTTATTTTGCACCCTTTGCTCTTGGCTTCTTGAGGAAGCCTTGACCCCTTTGTTTTGGCTTCCTTAAGAAGCCTTACCAGCTGTCCAAGCTTCCCTTGCAAGCCTTGCACCCTTTGACCCTTTGAAACTTAGCCTCTAAGTCTTGTTTTGCTTGGCCTATATAAGGAGGCCCTCTCCTCCTTTGATTAGGGTTGGAGTTTTGGAACAAAAACCAGAGATATATAGATATATATCTGATATAGATAGATACAACCCTCTATCTCTCTCTATATCTTACTCCTTTGCCTCCAAAAGTCCATTATTCTTGACCATTCCTTCACCAACCCATAGCACAACACCACCACTTCCATTTCCAGCGATTTGGAGGCCATTTGCAGAGCTTAGGAGCACCTAAACTTGGATCAAAACCTGCTGGTTCATTGGTCTTCAAGGGTAAGTGTCTATTTCCCTCAAACTAGCATTTTCTTGCATCATCTCTTAGCCTTGCTTGCAAGCACTTTTGGGCTCCGACCCAAACTTCAAATAGTCTTATTTTGGGGTCCTCTTCATGTTTGATTGAGGACCCCTTGCCGTTTGGTGGTAGCATCTAGCACCTATCCCTTTACCCCCTTGTATGCCACTATTCTTGCATAGTATATTTGGCTGATTTATAATCTGTTTTGAGGCATAATGTAAACTGAAAGTAGGCTTATTTTGAGCCCTTCTTCAACATTGTTGAAGGGCTCAACATTGTTTGCATACTCCATGTGCTACTTGCTTTGAAATCTCCTCTATTTACCGTAATTTTGCATGATTTGTTAGCCTATCTTGCTTTTGTTTTTGTGGCTTGATACAAACTGGAAATATGCTTGTTTTTCCATGTATAAGATCTGTTTTTGGTTTTTTAGGCCATCCATGACATGCCTTATATAGTCACTTTGCATTTTGGCTTGCTAGTCTTAGTAGGTGAATGTGTAGCATGTGTTGCTTCCATTATTTCAGTGGTTTGGAACCACCCAACATGTTATTTCAGACCTTAATCCATGCTCATATGTTTGTATTTGTCATCTCCTTCATGCTAACAAGGTGTGCCCTTTTATGCCTAGGAATAGGCCTTATGCATGCTTGTGTTTTTGGAGCATTTTGGGGCTATCATTGGGGGAGGGGGGGGGATTTGAGTGTATCTTTGCATGCTAGGATTCTGTTTTGGTTACTTGATTCATGCCATGAATAGTCATGTTAGTGGTAGTGAAATGCTCCTTGTTGACGCCTTGGTTTCGGGCCCATTTGCTTGCATGTTTGCTCGAGTAATTGTCCATCCTTTTGGGCACTTTTGGCCACTGTTTTGGACCTAAATTAGAACTGTCCAATTAGTATAAGTCCATCCCTTGCATGCCATTCAAGTGTTGTTGCATTATCCCATGTTTGTATGCTTTGGTTGCATGCTTGAAATCACTTGCATTCGTCTTGCATTCCCTTGGCCAAGTTGCTAGCATGATGCATGATTTAGATTACACCTTGCATGCTCTAGTGGTTTGTATAATTGTGGCATGTTTGTTTACTTTGTTGCTTAGGTTGTGTACTTAATGCGCATTGCATGCTTGTATGCTCCCTTCTATGCCATGTTGCATATTAGCTAACATGCCTAGGTTGCATGGCATTGGCATGCATGCCTTGCCTCTTGATCAAGTGATAGAGGTTGGGTTTCACTTGTTTGTTTGATGTGCATTTCATTTGAAATCAAAGTTGCAAACTTGGCCTTTTAGGCCATCATGCACCAAGATGCATCATTGATGGCCCGAGGGTCGAGGGCTATGCTCACTTGAGTCTAACACATGATAGGGGGCATAGCCATGCTTACATATGCTCAAAATTCTATGCTATGCTTCTTTGGTTTCTTGTTTCTTTGTCAAAACCTGTCTCCTGAGAATTTAGTGCCGGCAAGCACTCTTTAGTGCCGGCAAGGCAATATTTTTGTGCCGATAAGTTCCCCGAGCTGGGTGGCCATCTCAAGCGACCGGTGGTTATTTCCTCTAGCCGATGGTGTACTACGGTGAATTTGAAAGGTGTCACGGGACTTTGGCAATTTTCGAGGAGGCGGGGCGGTGAAAGCGAAGGCGGCGATGGTGCGGTATGGGCTTTCCGCAAGTTGGACGAGCATGCATCATTCGTGCATCGAGGCGTCGAGGCCCCCTTCCTTTTTACATTTGATTTAATTTGATAAGTAGAATTTTGTAATAATTAATTTGTTTATTATTCGGACTGTATTATTATTTTGGGTCCCTCCGAGTGAGGGCGCGATTGTAATAAGTGTGGGTGAGTGGGTGCATGTCTTCCAACCCCCATTTCTTTCTATCCCTTTTATTTACCCGCTTTCGATGGTAGATTAGGGCATACTTATTTTAGCATACCTTATGCAATGCATGCGTGCATCCATGCATTTGTTTACATGCATCCGGGCTCGGTACATCATACAAACTGCATAGCAATTTTCAATTCCAAATTGGATACGTGCTAGTCGCGCATTTCACATGCCATGTTTAGGGATAGCCGAGCCCACTCTAGATTGCATCTATGCCTGTGCTGCATTAGCCACTTAACATGAACTAGGTCATGCATGTTTGCTAACCAGTTTATTGTTTTGGTACGGAGTACAATGTAAGTATTTTACGCTTTAGCATACCACATGCGTGTGAATGTTGCCATGACAGTATGCTTGCCATGCGGCTAAATGCTTATGTGATATTACTGTTTGAATGCCTGTGGGTGGAGGTTAGATTGCCTGAGTTGGAACAACTCATTGAAATCCGTATTTTAGCCTACTTGCGAGTAGCAAAATCTAACACGTTTTCGAGATAAAGCGGATATGCAATGTTTATTTCAAGTTAGGCAATCTAGTCTATACTTGTTTCTGCGCATAACATAGTAATTCTAGGCTAATAATTGGAATGAGAGCATGTAATGTTTTCAAAAATGGATATCACGGTTAGTAGAGGCGGTCTTGAATGGCGAAAGAATGCTCATAAATGACCTTCCCGATCGTACCCAAGCTCGAGCCAAGACCACTTTGGTGATAGCGGACATGTGGCCTTACCGGCACCGAGTCGGTTTCTAAATTTCCCATTTTAAAATATTTAGGTGGCGACTCTGTAATCTGGCAAAGCAGTCCATGTTTGGCACTACTTTTCAAAATCTGTTTTCTCAAACGATTTGCCGGATTTGGACTCTTTGGTTCAAGATTCAGAACCGACACAAAATCGAGTCCGAACTGTAGAGCGAAGCCCCACAGGCGCGTCTACACTGGTACAAAGGCCCTTCTCCCAGCTTGCCCCTTGATTCAGGCTGATGTCATTCTGAGTGGCGAAAGTGTCATCCACAGTTTTTGTAACAACTGCGAGGACTTGCTCTTTGTTCAGTCCCTCAGCTTTCAAAGCCTCAATATCCCACCGAAGGTGTTCATGGGGACCATTGCCTGCCCCTACCTTGTTCTTACCAATCGCTTCCACTTTGTCAAGAGATTGGCCTTCTTCCAGTGCAACTTGTCCCAAGGTTAGGGAGCCTTTAGACACAAACTCCCTGGTACGTGATATGGTCGATGATGGGGCCAAAACCCCAAAGGCTAGATCTACCACAGTTCTCTGAAGGTCTTCAATCATTTTCATCAGCTCAGAAGTAGTGGGTTCATGGATTTGAGATGATTGGGGTTCAGGTGCACCCATCATGCATAAGTCCATGCTTTCCGGGATAAACACCTCCGGTTTGGATAAATGGGTTGGGGTGATGTATTCGCTGGGGTCGTAAGGGACGGCCAATGTGTGGATTAAATTGAGATGTGGATGAAGTACTTGGTCATTGGGGTCTGAAGGTGGAGCTATCGTTCGGTTGTCAATGAGATTTTGGATCTCATGACGAAGGCAACACATGTCGATGTCATGGCGGCTTCGATGGAAAACCTGATGGTCATTTGGGTTATGTGAGGAAGGGGGTTTCTTTGTTAATGGTTGTGGCTCCAGTGGCTTCAGACACCCCTTTTTTATCAAGGTCATCAGGGCTGTTGACAAAGACATGTACAGTGGGGTAAACACCCTTTGGCCGTGAGGTGGGTATTTGGCTATTTGTGAGCTAGTTTCGGATGCACCGGTGAATGAGGCGGTCATTTTTTGTGTGGTGGTGGTGACCATGCCCATGTCTGAAGTTATAGCAGTTGTGTCACCACAGGTGGTCGCATCCGAACTGTGGGTAAATGCTCTCCTGGGTTGCTCTTTCTCCTGGTCAATAAGGCCCTGCTTCATAGCGTCCTCAATCTGTACCCCCATCTCGTGTAGGTCTGGAAAGGAGGGGAAGGGGAGCACAATCATCTTTTGCATAAGCTTGGGTTGGAGGTTACGCACAACCATCCGAATCTGATCTTTGTCGGGAGGCCTTGTAGCCATCATCGAGGCCTTTGCTCTCCACCTCGCCACAAACTTTGAAAAACCCTCCTTTGGCTCTTGGCGGGTGACTTCAAGATCACGAGTTGTGACCTCGATCTGTGTGTTGTAGAAGTATTGAGCAATAAAGGCCTCAGCCAGCTCTTCCCAGTTCCGTTTCACAGAGTCCTTCAATTTTGCATGCCAGATTGCGGCTATCCCAGACATGGTTCGGCCAAAGAGAGACAACTTCTGAACTGTGGTCAAACCCATTGGCTTCAAGATATCGGAAAACAGGTGGAGGTGCACCCTTGGGTCTCCAGAGCCGTCAAAGCGATCGATATGCGGCATTTTAAACCGCTCTGGCAAGGTAACTGCAGATTCAATATACCCGTCCTCTAAATCCGGGATGGGGTTCACTCCATGTGCTTGTCTGAACAACTCCTCCAGTTTATTGACCTTAAGTGCAGTTGGGTCAACCTTAAATTCAAAGGGCGTGTCCACTGGATTAGCCGGTGCTTTGGACAACTGAGGTGGGATTGGCAGTGGGGCCTGTCGAGGTATCTGTACTTTCTCGGGCGTGTTGCCTCTCTGGGTATTTGAACCATAGGTGGGGGTGGAGCTGGGTGCGAAGCAAACGCTCCGTCTTGTTGGGGTTGCTGTTGCTGCTGAAGCTCGGTGATTAAGTCTGCTTGTTGAGCCAGAACCTCTGCTTGTCGGGTGGTAAACTCTGCCCGACGAGCAGCATCCTGCTGCATGGCTTTCATACTGTCCTGGAGTTGGCGCACCGTCTCTTCCATACTGGACATATTATCCTGATCTAACTGAGCAACAGGTGTATCTGTGTCTGCAGTAGGCTCGGAAATCTCAACCCGACCGCTCAAAGATCAGCGATCACGGTAGTCATTGTATCTTGTGGTCAATGCACGACTAGCCTTCTCGTACGATTACCCTTGAATCGAAGTTTGACGACAAAGTCTATCAGCACAAATCCAATGTACCCGGGAAAAAGTGGAGCCTTCTGAAGCTATGATTCCAGGACTACCTAGCAAAAGAGAAAACAGACAGCATCTCAACTCAACTTTACTGAAACGGATACGAGCAAAGCTGAACGACTATGTTCTATTACGGATCACTATTACCCGAAATCACTTCCCCAAATCTGAATCTGATACCCGCAGATATGACTGATTCTCAAAATACTAATACTGGTGCCCGCAGGCCGGATACCCAAACTTGCAAACTGATACACGCATTTCCTGTAGAGATACACTCTAAAAGCACATATCAAGTAAATGAGAGCCAAAAACACCCCTATGTTGGGGTAGGGTTTCCCTGTCCTATTTTGTCAAGAGCTAAGGTTTCACTACGCAAACAGCGGTTTCAAACAACCTAACATCGGGTAAGCAACCTGTCCTAGTTTGGAATGGTCACTATGGATTCCGAATATGCACTAGGTCTAATGGTCGAAAAGGGTGCCCCGGTAAAACCGGGGATTGTGTTCTACATCTTGGCAGAGCTCGCAGTCGACCTTATGGTCATGCCTTGACAAGACAAGCCTCGACAAACCGCCAGAATAGCAGATGGCCAACACGGTGTCCTAGGCGCACCAATGCACATGCAATCCAAAGAAACACATAAGTGTAGTCAAAGCAGATATCACGAGTTCGAGTCAAACTCTCTAAACTCCCCAAAGAGTCGCCAGAATCGAGACGCCCCGAGGACCTCCGCTTCGATTCGGACTCGATTTGTCACGGTTCTTAATCTGAACCAAAGAGTCCAAATCCGGCAAATCGTTTTGAGAAAACAGATTTTTGAAAGAAGTGCCAAACATGGACTGCTTTGCCAGATACAGAGTCGCCACTTAAATATTTTATTTTGGGAAATTTACGAAACCCTGACTCAGTGCCAAAGGCCATGAGTCCGTCATCACCAAAGTTGCCTAGACTCGGGAACTTGGGTACGATTAGGGAAGGTCAGCTATGAGCACCCCCTCTCGCCCGATCCGAAGATCGACCTCTACAAACCATGATATCCGATTTTGAAAACGTTATGTGTTCTTATTCCAGTTATTAGCCTAGAATTACTATGTTATGCGCACAGCAAACAAGTATAGACTAGATCGCCTAATTTGGAACAACATTGCATATCCGTTTGTCTTGAAAAATACTTTGGAATTTGCTACTCGCAAGTAGGCTAAAATACGGATTTTAAGGAGTTTTTTCAACTCAGGCAAGCCAACCTTCACCCACAGGCATTCAAACAGTTTATCTCACATAAGCAATTAGCCACATGGTAAGCATGCTGTCATGATAGCACTCACACGCATGCGGTATGCTAAAACATGAAAATACTTACATCGTACTCCGTGCCAAAACAATAAACTAGTTAGCAAACATGCACGGTCCTAGTTCATGTCAATTTGACTAATGCAACACATACAGGATGCAATTAGAGCAGGCTCGGCTAACCTAAACATGGCATGTGAAATGCAATTAATTGATGCACGTATTCAATTTGGAGTTGAAGTACGAATGCAGTTAGCGTGATGCGCCGAGCCCGGTGCATGCAAGACACATGTATGGATGCACACATGCATAGCATAAGGTATGCTAATTTAAAAATGCCCTAATCTACCATCATAAGTGGGTAAATAAAAGGGAAGAAAGAAGTGGGGATTGGAAGACATGCACACACACGCACCCACACGCACCCACACTTATTACAAATTCGCCCTCGCTTGGAGGGACCAAATAAATATTACAGATAATTAACCTACAAGCTAATTAAATATTACAAATTGCCTAAGTAGGTAACAAACTAACTAAGCTAGGAAAAACAGTAAACCGCCTCAGGAAGCGGGTCCAATGCAATGCATGCTCGGTCTTGCTCGGAAGTGCACTGCCATGCATAGACTGCCTCTGTTTTCCCTACTCTGCCCCTCAAGATCACAAAGTCCTCAATTGATTCCTCGATCTTGGGGAACATCGCTGGCTGAGTAGAATTACCACCGGTTGTGGGGTGTGGTCATCGGCACAAGATGCATCCATCGGCCACCAATGGATCGCCGGTCGGCACTATATGTTGCCGGTCGGCCAAAAATGCCTGCAGAACCTGCAACTTACAGCAGCAGAGGACAGAACTTGCATGGCAATGCAACTCAAACCATGTATGCCCTAACCATACCCCTTATCATGTGTAGAACTCAAAGGGACATGGTCTTTGGTTTTCGGACCACCAATCAAGTATTTCGATGCATGATGGCCCAAAAACCAAATGTGCACATTTCAATTTCAAATGAATGCAATGCACATAATCACATAAAAGGGCCAACCTCTATCACACTCACTTCAAGAGGCCAAGCATGCACATTGATGCAATGCAATCCTAGGAACATTGACTAGTATGCAACCATGGCCATGCAAATAAGCATACAAGCTAACAAGCATACAAGACATGAAACATCAATGTTAACCAACAAGCATGCAAGATGTAATGTGGATGTTCAAGCATGCAAACAAGCATGTGACTTCATTCAATCATGCAAATTCCAACATGCAACAACTTACCAATATGCTACAACACACAAGGAGCATATGCAACCAATGAAGGGATGGACTTAAACATGAATTAGGCAGCTCTAATTAGGCCCAAAACAGTGGCCAAAATGCTCAAATATGAGGGCTAGACACACATGCACATGTTAAGACACAAATCTAAGCATTAAGCTAGTAATTCTCAAGCACACTTGAAAGGAGTATAACATGGACACTAGACATGCAACATAAGCTCTGAAAATCATGTTATAAGAGGTGCCAAACCAACTTAAACAAGACAAACATTAGCATGCAAATAGTCCAAGTACTTGAAGCAAGTCAAAGAGGCTTAAACCATGGCTAAGCCAACCAAGCCCCGTAAGGCCAAGAAGGCTTAAAATAGGTTCAAGGCAGTCCTTAACCATGCAAAAGGGATCCTTAGATGGCATCTAAGTGGCTCAAATTCAAAAGCATGCACGATGGCCAAAACATGGAGCATACAACACAAGCTTTCAAAGCATTAAAGAGGTGTCCAAAGCAAGCATACAAGCATGTCTTAGGGACTGAAATTACATGGAAAGTGGTCCCAACCCACTGAAATGAAGCGAGGATGCATGCTATACATTCACACACTTAAGGCCAACAAGCCAAAAATGCAAAGGGGCTATGCAATACATGACAAGTATGACTAAAGCAACTTAAAACAGAGCTAAAGCATACAAAAACATGCATTGAAGCTTCACAAAGTCAAGCCTAAAACATGCTAAAATAAGGGCTTACAACCTAAGGCATATTAAGGCAACAACAAGGCATTACATGGCATGTATGTTAAGCTAACATGGTGTACCAAAACCAACACACAACAATGTTATATCATGGCATAATGAGCATAAAACACAGCCATGGCATGATCAACAAACACTAAAACATGATGCTCCCTCAAGAGGCCAAAAAGTGCCCTTTTCAAGGACAACAAGGAGATGGGGTGGCCCTCTCCTTCTTGGGACTTCAAGGCACCATCCTTACCACTCAAATCTCTCAAGATTTCAGTGGTAAGGAGGCCCAAACACCAAAGTCCCGGAGCTTGCACAAAATGGCACAAAATGGGGCCCCCCAAGGCTTAAGAGGGGTCAAACACCTCCAAACCACAAAACACTCTAAACAAACAATTTAGAGGACCCAAAAATAGAAATTTTTTATGTTATACACTAAACACAAAAATAGTTACAAGATGGTCAAAAAGTAGGATGCAAAAATGGGGTAAAAAGGACTAGTTCCTTACCCTTGAAGCCTTTCTTCAACAATGGTGATCTTGTTGCTCCCTTGAGCTCAAATCCAGCCAATAGCAGCAAGAACAAGCCTCGGGTCCCTCAAGAACCAAGAAAAGGTGAAAGACTAGGTGTTTATGTGCAATAGTATGGACAAAAGCACCTAGAACATAAAAGAGAGAAAAAGAGAGATAGAAGAGTTACAACTTTCTAACCCTAGAACCAGAGCTCTCCTCTGTGTTTTCCTCAAAAAATTTCTCTAACCCTAATGCCAAGAGAAGACCCCTTCTCTTATAGGCAACCCATCTTGCAAAACTTATTCAATAAGCTAACAAGGGGGCCATCCCTCCATACACGTGTATGGAGGGGAACCAAAATGCCACACAGCTGTCCTAAAATATCTGCAAAAGTAGATGAACAGTAGTCGACTGCTCAAAATTGCCATTTTGACAAAATTGATAGTCGACCGGTAACAAAGAATGTCGACCGGCAATATACATTGCCGGTGGCAACAAAATACCAGCCGGTGGCCTCTAGCCATGGCCGGTGATGTGTGGGGATGCCTAACAAGGCATTCCCTGCCCCTCCAAGGCAAAACACAAGTGTTTGGTGCAAAACCAGCACTAAGCAGTCGAGTTCGGAGATCTTGAGGCAAGGCACGTAACCGAGACCTCTGGGAACTCCAAACAAACACAAACATGGATAATCACCGGGTGTTCAAACGGTGACGTCTAAGTCTTGAGGACGGTCAAAAATGGGGTGTCTACAATGGTGAAGTCATGTTGTACAACTTCGACGACGGGATGTTCATGCGGTTTGCATAGATCTGGCATTTGTGGCATCGCCAAACAAAGCCAAATACAATCCTCCTCCATGGTGGACCAGTAATAACCCTGTCAAAGGATCTTCCGGGCTAACATCACCCCGTTCATGTGCACTCTGCACTCTCCTCCATGGATGGCCTCCATTAGGCGCTTTGATTCTTCGGCATCAACACACAGCATATGCATCCCGAAATGACCTCTCTTGTATAGTTTACCTCCGTAGACGATGAACTGAGCAATCATTCTTCGAATTGTCCTCTTATCTTTCGCATTTGCCCCTGGTGGATATGCCTCTTTTTCCAAGAAATTCCAGACATCGTAATACCAGGGGTTCTCATCTTGCACTTCATCTACGACGGCAATCAGCTCGCAGACTGGCACAAATTTCTGGTCAATGATGATCGGACGCATCCGGACTCCAAAAGGGATGTATATCATAAAAGATAGAGTTGCTAATGAATCTGTGAACATGTTGTTCTCTCTTAACAGATGAGCAAAATTCAGTTTCTGAAACCAAGGAATCAGCATGTCCAAGGTCTGGTGGTAGATTCTCATCTTTTCTTCTTTGACTTTCCAATCTCCTTTAGTTTGAGATACAACAAGGTTTGAGTCCACGATGACGTCCAACCATTTTGCCCCTAGTTCTAGGGCGGCTTCTAAACCAGCAATACATGCCTCATACTCTGCTTCATTGTTCGATACTTTGAACCAGAGTTTGAATGCTAGAGGGATACGGGAATTGTTGGGTGCTATCAGCAACACCCCATATTGGTTTGACGCTCTGTCCAAGTTTCGTCTTCGACATGCAAAACGGCCTCGTCTGGGAATAGGTACTCAACTGCTTCATCCCCTTCAACTGGGTGATCGGCTAGGAACTTCGCTACCGCTCTCCCCTTCACTGACTTGCACGTCATATACTTCAGATCGAATTCGGAAAGCAGAAGCAACCAACGGGCTAGCCTACCCAGAAGTGCTGGTTTCTCGAAGAGATATTTGATGGGATCTAATCTCGAAACCAGTATTATAGAGTGAGCTAACAGGTAGTGCCACAGCTTCCTGGTAGCCCATACTAAGGCCAGACAAGCCTTCTCCAGTGGAGTGTAGCGGGTCTCATAATCTAGCATTTTCTTGCTCAAGTAGTAGATAGCTCTCTCCACTTTGTCCTCAGACTCCTGTGCAAGCATGCAGCCCATTGTAGTTTCAGTCACTGAAAGGTATAGAATCAACGGTTTCCCTAGCTCAGGCGGTGACAACACAGGTGGATTTTGTAAATATTGCTTGATCTGTTCAAAAGCAGCTTGGCATCGACCGTCCCATTGGAATTTATTTCCTTTCTTCAGGAGACCAAAGAGTGGTTCACAAGTCAAGGTTAATTTTGCAATAAACCGTCTTATGAATTGCACTTTACCTAGAAAGCCTCGCACCTCCTTTTCAGTCCTTGGTGGTGGCATTTCTAAGATGGCCTTGATTTTGGAAGGATCGACCTCGATACCTCTCTGTGTATTCAAGAACCCCAACATTTTTCCTGCTATAACACCAAACGTACACTTCTGAGTATTCAGCCGCAACCGAAATTCTTTGATCCTTTAGAAGAACTTTTGCAAGGCGGTGTAGTGGCCCTCTCTTTCCTTGGACTTGACAATCATGTCGTCTACGTACACCTCAACCTCTTTGTGAATCATGTCGTGCAATATCGTGGTTGCAGCCCGTTGATTTGTAGCTCCAGCATTCTTCAGCCTAAACGGCATCACCCTATAACAATAGGTCCCCCACGGGGTGGTAAAAGCAGTCTTCTCCCGGTCTTCGAGTGCCATCAATATCTGATTGTAGCCAGAAAACCCATCCATGAATGAGAGCAATGCATGCCCTACAGTAAAATCCACTAATTCGTTGATATGTGGCAGAGGAAAGTCGTCCTTCGGACTAGCTTTATTCAAATCCCTGAAATCCACGCATACCCAAATTCTACCGCCTTTCTTCAGCACTGGAACTATGTTAGCCAACCAAGTTGGGTATTCAAATACCAGCAGGAACCCTACGTCAATTTGCTTGTTGACCTCTTCTTTGATCTTGATAGCCCAGTCCGGGCGGATCCTTCTGAGTTTCTACTTAATAGGTCGGGCCTTTGGGTCAAGAGGGATCCGGTGCTGTACAATCTCAGGATCGATTCCAGGCATGTCTTCGTAGCACCACGCGAAAACATCTTTGAAATCTTTTAATAAAGCGACTAAGCGCTCGCGCTCCTCCGAAGACAACGTGGACCCGATCTGGACCAGCCGTGGGTCCTTCTTAGTACCAACATTAATTTAGGGGATTTCATCAACCAGTGGTTTTACAAACCTCCTGCTCTTGTTCTAGCAAATATTTCAAAACCGGAGGAATTTATTCCTCGCCGTTTTCATCAAAATTTTGAAAGTCCTGATTAATACAATAAATCAAGGGCACAGAAAAATACTCAGAGGCCACAGCCATTCCATTCTCATTAATCACTTCCAAGTCGCCAGATTTCTCTGTTACAACAGACTCAAAGGAAAAAGAAAAAGATGACCTAGACAGGACTGTGGCATCCAGGTTGTCACCCCCAGAAATACCAAACTCAGACTCAGACGAGCTGGAACCTGATTCCGACTCCTCAGACTTGGTGGAATCAGATTCCGGCTCACTACCTGACCCGGTGCTGCTCGATAAAAATCCTTCCTCATACTGCCAGACGAGGGAGGGTGCAATGGACGCATCCAAAATGTTCAAAGATGGGCTCACAGACGCTTCATTCCCGATCATAGGCACGGAGAAGTTATCCCCCAAGCACTCATGTACGATCGGAGGATCTGAAAGTAGACAAGCCAGTGCTACCCCCATTTCAATCTCGGTGCTCTCGGAATCCACTTCCTTACACTGCTTAACCTCAGTTGGTGGGCCTGTATGCTCTTCGGCAACATCATCCCTGGTCAACTACAAGTCAAAGAAGATCTCGAAACCCGACAAGCGCCTCTTCTCGACATTCAGCCATGGCTCTGGAAAGCTGCATAATGGAAAGTCTTCCCCCTCCCGGACAAAGCGTCAGTTCAGGGTGCCTTGGATAGGCCGATGCATCAACTCAAAATGCCTCCCAGTCTGTTTAGCTCTGGCTCTCCCGGCCATCCCTTTGCCCTTTCTCACCCAATCCTCTTTGGTAGACAGATAGCCTAAGCCAAAGGTATATGGGTTATGCGGCACTTCGACCGAGACAGTAATGCCCTTCCGGCCACTTTTTCCTAGTCCCATCCCAGGGATATACTGGAGCTTTTTTATAAGGTACACTGACTGTGCACTGACATACAACCCCTCATTAATGGCCAAAATGTTCTCTATGACCCGGGCCTCGGTTAGGGTAAATCCTGATAGGAACACATCTTCCGTGCCATGCTCGATTTCCAAAACCGGTGTAGACACCTCTGGCGGTGGATGGATTGACGAATTCCCAAAAACTATAGCCACCCCCTTCCCGTAAGGGTATTTAAACATTTGATGCAGGATGGAAGAAACCATCTTCACCTAGTGCAGCCACGGCCGCCCCAAGACTAGATTAAAGGTTGCGGGAACGTCCAAGACATAGAAGTCAATCTCGTGTTGTCCTGGACCAACCTGAGTACGAATCTACACAGTCCCCATCACCTCTCTGCTAGTGTTATCGTAGGCCCTTATCACCTGGGCAGTTGGCACAAAGTCCGCGGGCTTCAACCCGATTGCATATGCCGTCCTTGATGGGCACATGTTAATGGCGGATCCCGTATCAACAAGAACTACCGGTATCCATTTGTCTCTGCACTCCACGGAGATATAGAGAGGTTTGTTATGGTTTACGTCCTCAGGCGGCAGCTCCTTGTCGATGAAGATCAACGTCGGGGAAGCTCCTCCGGAAAGACCAGTCCTACCAGCTGCTCAGGCATGGTATCTATTGAAAGTTTGGCCTTGTCCATTGTAGAAAGGACAGCTTGTCGATGTACTCTTGAGGCCATAAGCAGTCCCCAAATGGAGATGTCTCCTTGTATCTTCTTAAGCGGTTTCAGTACAACCTTCTCTTCGAGTAATTTGTCTTTCTGCTTTTCCACCTCTTTGTCCTTCCCGGACGCTTCTGGTTGATCTAAGTGTGGGGGCTTGAAATACCGCCCACTCCTAGTCATGTGGTCAACTTCACCAACACACCAGGTATCATCCGGCTGGCTTTGTCCCCAGTCTTCATCTGTGTAGGCAAGACATAGGTCGTCATCTTCCCACCACATGCCATCGGCAGTCAACAGACACCTATCCGGCTCTGTTACAACTATTCCTGTGCCCGCAGCACCTTTCGTTCCTGTGCTCGCAACACGCTCCATTCCTGTGATCACAACACGCTCCGTTCCTATGCACATAGCACGTTCAGTCCCCGCAAGGACTTTGACCTTTCTGACCCTCTCAGAATCTTCGATCCTTTCTCGCTCAAACTACTTCAGTGCAGCCTGCTGTTCAGCATCTTTCGTACCCAAACTGCCCGTATTCTGAGCAAAATTCTTAACACCGATGCTCTCCGGCGATGTATTCTGTTCCTCGGCCCTTCCGGCCACAGCTAATGTCCCTATCCCCGACGGACCCTATTCTAGTTAAGGTTGTTCAACAACATCTGGTTGGTCGTCAAGCCACCCAGTAGACTCTGCTGACCTATCTAAATCAAACTAGTTGACTGTCACGTCTCTCGGATCTTGTCCATT
This sequence comes from Camellia lanceoleosa, assembly GCA_025200525.1. Taxonomy (NCBI): domain Eukaryota; kingdom Viridiplantae; phylum Streptophyta; class Magnoliopsida; order Ericales; family Theaceae; genus Camellia; species Camellia lanceoleosa. The sequence goes on from CM045761.1 coordinate 59,301,626, forward strand.
GAAAAACTAAAGGATAGCAATGTCCTCTTCCAGATCCGCTAGGTCATCTAGCCCCTGATTAGGTCCATCCTCCCATACTACACAAATCTCTGCCCCCACTGGCAATTCCACTCTCGGCCTAGCCTGGCCTGCTGATGTAATGTAACCGCTCGGGTTGTACATGAAGCTCGCAGACCCCTCAGGCTCTGACTGATCATTCCTATCTATTTCCACAATCGACCCAATTCTATCTTCGATAGCCACCACCACCATTTCAGGTTGGGTTTGGGAGATGTCCAACATGCACAACTTAGTGCTGTTAGGAATGAACACCTCCGGCTTGGGTAGGTGAGAAGGGGTGATATATATGCTAGGGTCATATGACACAACCCCAGTTTGGATTAGATTGATGCATTTGGGAGGTGGAGCTTGGTTATGTGGTGGAAGAGGGTTGGTTGTGACATTCGGTTTCTCCGAAGGCACGATCACCCTGTTGTCAACGAGGTCCTGAATCTCGTGACGCAATCTAAAGCAATAGTCGGTGTCATGACCATGCTGTTGGTGAAACATGCAGTACTTCGCCGGGTTATGGGAGGGGGGAAGTTTTTCTAGCAATGGCCACAGCTCTAGGGGCTTCAAGTGCCCTTTCCTGATCAAAACCCCCAAAGCCTTGGACAAAGACATGTATAGCAGGGTGAAAACTCTCTGGCCTCGAGGTGGATTCCTGGTTGTTTGTGAGCTACTTCCGGACGCACCGGTGAATGGGGTAGCTGCAAGGGTTCTTGGGGTGGTGGTGGTGACCATTCCCACATCTGAAGATCTAGCAGCTGCAGCACTGCTTGTGCCTGCATTCGTACTGCGGTTTAATGCCCTCTTAGGCTGCTTCCTCTTATGATCAATGAGTCCCCATTTCATAGCGTCCTCGATTTGCACCCCTATCTCATGTAGATCGGAAAAGGTGGGGACAAGGAGAACGATCATCTTCTACATGAGCTTGGGCTAGAGGTTGCGCACAACCATCCGAATCTGATCTTTGTCAACATGCCTGATGGTCATCATCAAGGCCTTGGCCCTTCACCAGGTCACAAAATTGGAGAAGCTCTCCTTCAGCTCTTGCCTAGTTGTCTCAAGATCATGAGTTGTGACCTCGATCTGTGTATTATAGGAGTATTGAGCTATGAAGGCCTCAACCATCTCCTCTCAACTTCTCTTAACAGAATCCTCCAGTTTTGAATACCAAATAGCCGCAACGCCCAACAGGGTCCGGCCAAACAGGGAAAGCTTCTACAATCTGGAGAGGCCCATCGGCCTTAGTATATCCGAAAACAGTCGCAAATTCACCATAGGATCTCCAGACCTGTCGAAACGGTCTATATGCGGCATTTTAAACCGATCTAGCAGAGTCACGGTCGAGTCGGTGTACCCATCCTCAATATTTGGAATGGACTTCACACCCTGAGACTTCTTGAATAGTTTTTCAAGCTTGCTCACTTTTAACGTTGTGGGGTCCACCTCGAACTCAAAGGGAAATCCAGTAAGTTGATAGGTGCTTTGGATAGCTGGGGTAGGATTAGAGGCGGAGCCAGCCCTATTGGAACGTCCGTATCATCCTGGATGTGTGTAGTCTCCCCAAGTATGGGAACTCTTGGTGGGGGAGGAACCTGGTGCGAAGCGGATGCTCCGGCTTGCTGTGGTGGTTGTTGTTGCTGCAGTCTAGCAATCAACTCTGCCTGTTGTGCCATAACCTCGGCTTGGCGTGTGGCAAATTCTACTTGATGGGCAGCGTCCTGCTGCATGGCTTTTATACTCTCCTGGAACTAACGCATCATCTCTTCCATTCCTGCCATAGGATGTTGGTCTATCTGAGCAATCGGTATATCTGTCCCTGCAGTAGAAACTGAGACCTTAGCCTAACTGTTCACTGGTGGGGTAGACAACTAATCTGACGACTGCTGTACCGATACACTACGCCTTTTTGACCTCCGTTTGGCAACCGAGGGTAAAGAAAAGAACACTGCTTGTCCGTCTATTAGATCCCTAGATCGATTAAGTCTACGACCTCTAACCTAGAGTGCTCGAGGGATATCTGCTTGGTTGGATGCAATGGTGCTAAACTACCTTGCAAAAAGATAAATAAAGCATAATAAGGAAACAATGAACAGAAAAACGAATAGCATAACAGCTTAAATAGAGACAACACACAGTTGGCAAACACAAATTTGAAAGAAGCTCAACCATCGATCCTTTGTTCGAATCATCGCCCCAAATCGAATCGATACGCAGTAAAACCGATTCCCAAATCTCGATCTTGATGCCCATGAACTGTTCGATACAGACTTGCATTCTGTCAGAGAGGCTAACTCTAAAAGCACATAATCAAGCAAGTAAGAGCCAAAACACCCCTATGGAGGGGTAGGGTTTCCCTGTCCTATTTTTTCAGGAGCTAGGGTTTCACTACGCACGCAGCGGTTTCAAACAACCTATAATCGGGTAAGCAACCTGTCCTAGCTTGGAATGGTCACTATAGTTTCTGATATGCACTAGATCGAATGATCAAAAAGGGTGCCTCGGTAAAAACTGAGGTTTGTGTTCCCGTCGTGGCAGAGCCCGCAACTGGTCAGCCTTATGGCATGCTTCTCCAAGCAAGCCTCCGGCAAACCGTTCAGGAATAACATACGGCAAACACGGTGTCCTAGGCGCACCAATGCAAATGCAATGCAAAGAAACACATAAGTGTAATCAAAACAAGATATCATGAGTTCGAGTCAAGTTCTTTAAATCCCTAGCAAAGTCGCCAGAAACTGTAGACGTGCCTGAACATCCCTAGCCCCGCGCGCAAAATAGCGCGAAGTCCATTTTGTTCATTAGCATACTACAGTTTGGACTCAATGTCACGGTTCTGAATCTAATCTCGCAAAGTGAAATGCAAGATTGATAAATCACCAAAGAGTCCAAATCCGGCAAATCGTTTTGGAAAACTAATTTTTATAAAGAAGTGCCAAACATGGACTACTTTGCCAGATACAGAGTCACCACCTAAATGTTTTTGTTTTTGGAAATTTAGGAAACCTTGACTCGTGCCTAACGCCACGTGTCCGTCATCACCAAAGTTGCCTCGACTCGGGAACTTGCGAACGAGAGGGGAAGGTCATACAATGAGCACCCCCGCTCGCCCGATCAAAAGATCGGCCTATACTAAGCATGATATTTTGTTTTTGAAAATACATGTGTTCTTATTCCGGTTATTAGCTAGAATTACTATGTGATGTGCACAACACACAAGTATAGACTAGATTGCCTAAGTTGGAACAAAACATGTCATGTTTGTTTGTTTGAAAATGATTTGAAGGTGCTACTCGCACGTAGGCTAAGTCATGGATTTGCCACCCTCAAGTGGGCTTAGAAAACATGATTTTGCCACTCTCAAGTGGGCTTAAAACTCGCATTTCAATGAATTGTTCCAATTCAAGTAATCTAACATTCACCCACAGGCATTCATGCAGTTATATCATTTAAGCAGTTAGTCTCATGGCAAGTATGTTGTCATGGCAACACTCACATTTATGCAAGATGCTAAAGCGTAAAAGCTTACCTAGTACTCCAAGCCAAACAATAGCTAGTTAGTAATCAATGCATGATCCTAGCTATGTTAAGATGGCTAATGTATCACATGCAAAATGCAACTAGAAATAGGCTCGGCTATTCTAAAATGGCATATGAAATGCAACTTAATAACATGCTGTTGAACACGTATTCAAGTAGGAATTGAAATACAATGCAGTTAGTATGATGCGCTGAGCCCGGTGCATGCAATACAGATTAATGGATGCAAACATGCAAACATAAAGATGCTAATCAAAACTTGACCTAAACTAACCATCGTAAGCGGTTAAGTAAAAGGGAGAAAGACGTGGGGTTGGAAGACATTCACACACTCACGCACACTTATTACAAAGTTGGCCCTCTCGACAGAGGGCCTGAATAAATAATACAAACCAACTAATTAATCAACTACCCTAGCTAATTAATTATTACAAAACCCTTAACTAATTAAGCAAATTAATTAAGTTACAAAATAGTTGAAGTGGCCTCGAGAAGAGGGATAGATGCATGCTCGGTCAGCTTCGCTCAGAAATCCGTTGCCATGCCTCATGTTGCCTCTGTTTGCGCGGTTTTGCACCTCTGAAAACTGTGAAAATCTCTATGATGCTTCTGAACCACCTCATGGAGACTCTGAGAGGCCATCGGCCAAGGGAAAGGGGTCATCGACCACTTTTTAGTCTATCGGCCAAAAATTGTTAGCCGATCGGCCATCTCTTCCAGCAAACTGCTCCTTTTGCTGCAGTAAAGGACAAACAAGGGCATGGCAATACATTTGCAAGGTAATGTTGTGCAACTACACCCCTTATCATGTTTGGAACTCAAAGGAGTGTAGTGTTCGACTCTCGAGCCATCAATCACGCATTTCGATGCATGATGGCCAAAGAGGCCGAATTGCACACATCAATATGGAATGAATGCACAAAAACACACAAATGCCTCACACTCGATCATGTTGGGTCAAGAGTGTCGGCGACCGAGGATTGAGGCATGTTTCGTCACTTCAAGTACGAAACATCCCTTGGTCCTAGTGTTTGGTTTGACACCCCAAACCAAACACAATACAATGCATGCAACATGGAAAAGCTATGTAATGCAACATAAGCATTCCAAATGCAATATGACTCAAACATGCACACGAGGCTAAGGTAACAAGCATGCCAAATACAATGCAACCTAAACAAGCATGTGACAAAATGCAAACAATCAAGCATGCAAAATGCAACCTAAACATACAAACATGCATGGCATGCAAAGATAGACAAGCTTGCAAATGTCATGCAACTCAAGCATGCAAGCATGATATAAAGTAGCAACTTTGAACAACATGGTAAATGGACTTAAACTAAAGATGGACAGACCTCAATCATGCCCAAAATCAGTGGCCAATAGTGCTGAAATGATGGCATGAAAAGACAAGACAAGCATGCATGCCAATTGGTTCAAAGATTAAGGCATAAAGGTGCAACTCTTAAGCACACTTAAAGAGTGACAAGCATGGATATGTGATAGCACCATAAGCTATGAAATGATGTTAGGAATGATGCCAAACCATTCAAACAACACAAGGATAGCAGGCAAGAAAGCTCAAAGCTCAAGGCTAGCAAAGGGACTTACACCATGGCCACACAAAGTAAGCCCCAAAAGGCCGAGGGTAATCAAAACAGTCCTAAGGCAGGTTAAGATAAGGCCAAAAACAAGCTTGAACCTAGCCAACAGAAGCTAGAACAAGGGTCCAAAAGGCATGAGGCATGTAAGGCTAACAGGGGGTATTACATTACACCTATTACAACCAAACATGGCATGACTTAACCAATAAAAATCAGAGTTATGGCATGTCAAAATAAGCCCAAAAACCCACTTAGATGGCATCCCAAAGGCCTAAGCATGGTAGCATGCACAATGACTCAATCTTGAGGCATGAAACACCAACTCTTCAAAACATGGAAAAGGTGACAAATGTGAATGCATGACCACACTATATGGATTGAAATCTCATATGAAATGATGCCAAATCATGAAAATGGTCTAAGCAATGCATGCTAATGACTTGGAGACTCAAAGCCAACAAGCTAGATTGAACCAAGGCTACACAAAACAACGCATGCATGACCAAGACAATACAAATTAGAGCTAGAGCATGGTGAAACATGACTAAAAGCTTCTTTGAGTTGAGCCAAAACAAGCAAGAATGATGACCCAAATGCTAGGTGCATGTTAACGCAATAGAGATGGTTGCACTACAAGTGCATGATGCATGTAAGAGGCTATCAAACCAACTTAAAACAAAGTTATAGCATGGCAAAATAACACCAAATACTTGCTGAAATGAAGCCAAAACAAGCTAAGCAAACATGGTACTATTATGAGCCACTTATACTAGCAAATGAGACACAAGGAGAGGGGGGTGTCCCTTTCCTATTCAAGACTCCAAAACCACCTCTCCACCACTAAAAATCCTTTGGATTTCAGTGGTGAGAAGGTCAAAACAAGATGGTTCCAAAGCTCAAAAAGAAAAGGCACAAAACAAGGCCTAAGAGGGAGTAGACAACCCCCAATACAAAAGTGACTTTAAACAATCATCTTAAGCATACAAAATCAGAACTTTTTGTAGTAGAAAGTTAAGCTTAAAATAATATGCAAGTAGGTCTAAAAGCTTAAGACAAAATGGGGGATTAAAAGGTAGTTTACTCACCCTTGAAGAACACCTTCAAGAACAAAACTCCAGCACCTTTTCTGAGCTTAAACCACTCCAAGAACTCTGAAACCAACTCCTAAGGATCTCAGCAACCAAAGTATGGTGTTATACTAGGTGTTTGTGTGCAATAGTGTGAAGAATCTACACTTTTGGGTACAAACAAGGGCCAAACAAGAGAGAGAGGTAAAATATAGAGAGAGATAGATATAGAACTTGTATATCCGATTTTTAGAACCTCTGGAAAGGGAGGGGAGGCTCCCTTCTTACAGAATTTCAATTCTCAAGCTTGTTCAACAAGCTTGAGTCTTGAATGCAATCCCTCCATACACGTGTATGACGGATGAAAATTGTGCCCACCAGCTGTCACAGTAGGCAGAAAATATCTGCAAAAAGCAGATGGAAAGGTCTCGGCTCAAAAATATGGCTGATCGACCAAAATGAGTGCCGACCAACCAAAAATGGTGCCGATCGGCCAACACTTATGGCCGATGGAAGGAAAACAAGGCCGATGGCATCATGCCTTAGCCGATGGGTTGTAGGGATGACCAACAAGCCACCCTCTTCTCTCAGAAGAAAAAACACAAGTCCTTGGTCCATAACCAAGCACAAAACAGACACGTTGAGAGATCCTGAGGCAAGGCGTGCAACCGAGACCTCCGGGAACTCAAAACGAACACAAGCATGGATGATCATTGAGTGTTCAAACGATGATGTCCAAGTCTTGAGGACGGTCAAAAATGGGGTGTCTACAATGAGTTTTTAGTGTTTTAGCATACTTGCATGAGTGTGAGTGACTGTCATGACTAGCAAACTTCAAACAATTTTCACAAACGAATATGCAATGTTTTGTTCCAACTTAGGCCATCTAGTCTATACTCGTTTGCTGTGCGCATAACATAGCAATTCTAGGTTAATAAACGGAATAAGAACACATGTGTTTTCAAAAACAAAATATCATGCTTAGTAAAGGCCGATCTTTTGATTGGGCGAGCGGGGGTGCTCATTGCATAACCTTCCCCTCTCGTACCCAAGTTCCCGAGCCGAGGCAACTTTGGTGATGACGGACACGTGGCCTTAGGCACGAGTCAGGGTTTCCTAAATTTCCCAAAAACAAAACATTTAGGTGGCGACTCTGTATCTGGCAAAGCAGTTCATGTTTGGTACTTCTTTATAAAAATCAGTTTTCCAAAACGATTTGCTAGATTTGGACTCTTTGGTGATTTATCCCCGAGAACTCCCCGGCTCCATGCTACGAGGGCGCGAATCCCATTTTGTTCTTTAGGCTACTACAAGTTCGGACTCATGTCATGGTTCTGAATCTAATCTCACAAAGTGCAATGTGAGACCGATAAATCACCAAAGAGTCCAAATCCGACAAATCGTTTTGGAAAACTGATTTTTATAAAGAGGTGCCAAACATGGACTGCTTTGCCAGATATAGAGTCGCCACCTAAATGTTTTGTTTTCGAAAAATTTAGGAAACCCTGACTCGTGCCTAAGGCCACGTGTCCGTCATCACCAAAGTTGCCTTAGCTTGAGAACTTGAGTACGAGAGGGGAAGGTCATGCAATGGTCACCCCCGCTCGCCCGATCAAAAGATCGGCCTTTACTAAGCATGATATTTTGTTTTTGAAAACACATGTGTTCTTATTCCATTTATTAACCTAGAATTACTATGTTATGCGCACAGCAAACAAGTATAGACTAGATCGCCTAAGTTGGAACAAAACATTGCATATTCGTTTGTGAAAATGGTTTGAAGTTTGCTACTCGCAAGTAGGCTGAAACAAGGATTTTGATGAATTGTTCCAATTCAAGCAATCCAACCTTCACCCACAGGCATTCAGGCAGTTAATCAAATAAGCAATTAGCCTCATAGCCAGCATGCTTTCATGGTAACACTAACACACATGCAGTATGCTAAAGCATAAACACTCACAGTGTACTCCGAGCCAAAACAGAGAACTAGTTAGAAATCATTCATGATCCTAGTTCATGTTAAGATGGCTAATGCAACACATGCAAGAATGTAACCAAAATAGGCTCGGCTATTCTAGAATGGCATGTGAAATGCAACTTGATACATGTATTCAAATTGGAATTGAGATACAATGTAGTTTGTATGATGCGCCGAGCCCGGTGCATGCAAGATAGGTGAATGGATGCACGCATGCAAGCATGAGGTATGCTAATCGAAATATGCCCTAAAACTAACTATCGTAAGCGGTTAAGTAAAAAGGAGAAAGAAATGGGGATTGGAAGACATGCATCACACACACGCACGCTTATTACAACAGTTGGCCCTCTCGACGGAGGGTCCGAATAAGAAGCTAACTAGCTAATCTAAGCTAATTAAACTACTTATTACATCACAAATTGAATAACTAGCTACAACTAATTATTACAAAACAAAGCTAATGAAATACAAATAAGGAGCTAAACGCATTAACTACTTAGGTACAAACCAAAACATAAACTCGCTAAGAAAATCAGATAAGTAAAACAATAAAGCAAGGTCCTCAGAGGAAGAAGAGTGCATGCATGCTCGGTCGCCTCGTTCGGAAATCCGTCGCGATGCCCCAATTTGCCTCTGTTTGCAACTGTTCTTAGAACCTTGCACCAACCTCCAGAAAGCTTATAACTCACCCTGGGGACCTGTGAGAGGGCTGCCAACCAGTTGTTGATGTTTCCAGCCACTGGCCGACCACTTTTTGTTGCTGCAGACCAGAAAAAGTGGTTAGCCAGCTAGTTGCCGGCCAGTTTTTGCTGCATTTCTCCAATTTACAACAACAGAGAGCAAGAAAGGGCATGGCAATGTTTTTGCAAGATATGTGTGCACAACCACCCTCCCTATCATTTCATAAGCATAAGGGAGTGTAGTTCTCAACCCTCGGGCCACCAATTATGCATCTCGATGCGTGATGGCCGAGAAGCCAAATTGCACAATCAATATGAAATGAATGCACACATAAACACATAAAGCCTAGAACTCTATCATGTATGATCAAGAGTGTTGGCGACTGAGAATTAAGGCACGTTTCATCACTTCAAGTATGAAACGTCCCTTGCTTCTCGTGTTTGGACTAACACCTAATCCAAACAAATGCAAAGTAAGTAACGTGGCATACACAATGCAATGAATAACATGGCATACTTAATGCAATATGATTATGGCATACACAATGCGAACAAGAACATGGCATGCACAATGCAAACAACAACATAACACGCACAATGCGATGTAACATGGCATACACAATGCTCAATGGACTTAAACCGAATGTGGGTAGACCTCAGCCATGCCCAAAACAGTGGCCATAACACCAAAACAAAGGAACAAAAGGCAAGACATGCATGCTCAATGCAATGGCCTATCAACTAGGCCTAAGAACACAACTCTCAAGCATGATGGAGAAGCGATAAACATGGAAGTGTGACAACACTAAAAGTTCTGAAATCAAGTGTGAAATGATGCCAAATCATTCAAACAACACAAGTAAAGCATGCAAGAGGGCCTAATGCACAAGGCCATTAAAGGGACTACACAAGGGGCATGCAATACATAGCACAAATGATTGAACCAATCATGGACAGAGCTCAAATAGGTCTAAACAAAGACCAAAACATGCTGAGATAAAGGCTCAAAGGTCTAGGCATGTAAGCATACACACTAAGCCATAAACAAGGCAATAAATGCACAACCCTTAGAGGCACTCAAAAGGGTGAAAGAAATGGGAACATGGCAATGCTACATGCTCTAAAATGTCATGTTAAAGGATGCCAAATCATGTACACAACACAAATGAAGCATGCCATGGTATCTAAAGCTTGAAGCTAGGATAGGCATTTGTACTACAACTATGCAAAACATGAAGCATATGGAAAAGGCAATCCAAAATAGTCCTAGAACATATCAAAATAAGTCTAAAACATGTATGGAAGGAAGCCAAAACAAGCTAGCATGAAGGGCATAAGGCATGATGAATGCAAGGCAAATAAGTTGGATTACACTACACCTATTAAGGCCAAGCATGAGATGGCTTCACCAACAAAAATCAGAGTTATATCACGGCAAAATAACCCCAAAAACACATGGAAATGGTAGCTCACAAGCTTAGGCATGAAGGCATACACAATGACCCATGTTTAAGGCATAAAGGGCAAACCCTCCAACGCATTGAATGAGTGACAAATGCAAGTGCATGAAGATGACACATGGACTGAAATAACATTTCAAATGATGCCAAACCATGAAAATAGTCCAAGTAATTCATGCTAGTGGACTTGATACACAAAGCTAACAAGCTAGAATGAACTATAGCTATACAAAGCATGGCATGCATGACCAAAACAACACAAATCAGAGCTAGAGCATGCTAAAACATGGACAAAAGCTTCTTAGAGTTAAGCCAAAATCATGCTAGAGTGATAGTCTAAAACATGGTACACATTAGGCTAGTTCATGGAATTGCACTACAAGTGCATGGAGCATGCATGGGGCTATCAAACCAAACCTTAACAGAGGTATATCATGGCAAAACAACACCAAGAACATGCTGAGATGGACTCAAAACAAGCTAGAATGACATGCTACTTCATGAAGCATACAGGACTAGTTTATGAGGATTACCCTACAAGTGTATAAGGCATGCATGAGGTGACAAAACCAAGTCAAAATAGTGGTATGCCATGCTGAAATAAGGCCTAAAATAGGCTGAGATGTGGCCAACACAAGCTTAACAAACATGCTCAAGCATGAGGCATTCAAAGCAAGCAAATAAGATACAAGGAGAGGAGATGACCCTCTCCCATTTGGGACCTCAAAACCATCTCTCCACCACTGAAAATCATCTGAGTTTCAGTGGTGAGAAGGCCAAAACAAGGTGATCCCAATAGCTTAAAAGCATGGTACAAAACAAGGCCTAAACAAGGCACAAAAGGGAGTAGACTACTCCCAACACAAAAGTGACCTTAAACAAACATTTTAAGGACTAAAAATCAGAACTTTTTGTAGTAGAAAGTTAAGCTTAAATCAGCATGCAAATAGGTCCAAAAGCTTAAGCAAAACAAGGTTTCAAAGGGCTAGCTTCTCACCCTTGAAGAACACCTTCAAAGCTACAACTCTAGCAACTTCCTTGAGCTCAAACCAGTCCAAAAACTCCAAAACAAACCTCAAGAAGCCTCAGCAACAAAAGGATGGTGTTTGAGTGTGTGTTTGTGTGTTAAAGTGTGGTAAAACTACACTTTTGAAGCACAAAATGAAGAACAAGAGCAAGATAGAGACAAATGTGTATCTATATCTTCCAAGCACAAACTTCTGAACCTAGAGGAGGAGGGGGGGAGGTTCTCTCTTATAGAGAACAAGAAACAAGCTTGTTGGACAAGCTTTGGCCTCAAAGCCATCCCTCCATAGACGTGTTTGGAGGATGGCTTCTGTGCCTTCCAGCTGGCACAGTTGGCCTAAAAATATCTACAAAAAGGTGATAAAAAGCAGCCGACCACTTCCAGCTACTTGAAGTGGTCGGCCAACCACCACAAGTGGTCTCCCAAGACAAAAAGTGGTCGGCCATGGGGGGAGAAGATCTAAAGCATGAAAACAATGCAGTCGTGTGGTGGCCGACCAGAAAAGACGGCCCAAAGACCAAGGAGACTAGTTGGCCGACTAGAAAACTGGCTGGCGGGAAGAAAAGTGGTCTCCAAGGGAAAGAACTGGTCTCCCATCCTTGTACCACCTTCCAAACAAGGAAAAAAAGTTTGTACCAAAAACAAACCAAAAAGGTTGCAAGACGAAAGTTCGGGAGACAAAGCGCGCAGCCGAGAGACCCGAAAACTAGTCTTCGAGCACCAAAAGTGGTTTACGACCACAAAAGTGGTCACCTGGACCACAGTGTTCCTCTAGGGAGAGGCAACAAGGTGTGGTTCAAAAATCACACCACACAGAGAACCTTAAGCGGTCCCGAGACAAGGCGCGCAACCTAAGGCTCCGAAAATCGAAAACTAGTCTCCAAGCGTGCAAAGTGGTCTACGACCACAAGAGGGGGTTTACAAGACCCCTCCCTCCCTCCAGGGAAGAGAAGCAAGGCATGGTCCCCAAACCGAGCCAAGGCACGATCCCCAAACCGAGCCAAAGCAAAAGGATGGTGTTTTTGAGTGTGTGTTTGTGTGTTAAAGTATGGAAAAACTACACTTTTGAAGCACAAAATGAAGAACAAGAGCAAGATAGAGACAAATGTGTATCTATATCTTCCAAGCACAAACTTCTGAACCTGGAGGAGGAGGAGGGAGGTTCTCTCCTATAGAGAACAAGAAACAAGCTTGTTGGACAAGCTTTGGCCTCAAAGCCATCCCTCCATAGACGTGTATGGAGGATGGCTTCTGTGCTTTCCAGCTGGCACAGTTGGCCTAAAAATATCTCCAAAAAGGTGATGAAAAGCAGCCAACCACTTGAAGTGGTCGGCAAGCTACTTGAAGTGGTCGGCCGACCACCACAAGTGGTCTCCCAAGACAAAAAGCGGTCGGCCATGGGGGGAGAAGGTCTAAAGCATGAAAACAATGTAGTGGTGTGGTGGCCAACCAGAAAAGATGGCCCAAAGACCAAGGAGACCAGTTAGTCGACCAAAAAACTGGCTGGCGGGAAGAAACGTGATCTCCAAGGGGAAGAACTGGTCTCCCACCCTTGTACCACCTTCCAAATAAGGAAAACAAGGTTTGTACCAAAAACAAACCAAAAATGATGCAAGACAAAAGTTCGAGAGACAAAGCGCGTAGCCGAGAGACCCTCAAACTAGTCTACGAGCACCAAAAGTGGTTTACGACCACAAAAGTGGTCTCCTGGACCATAGTGTTCCTCTAGGCAGAGGCAATAAGGTGTGGTTCAAAAACCACGCCAAACGGAGAACGTTAAGCGGTCTCGAGACAAGGCGCACGGCCGAAGGCTCCGAAAACCAAAAACTAGTCTCCAAGCACGAAAAGTGGTCTACGACGACGAAAAGTGATCTACGACCACAAGAGAGGGTTTACATGACCCCTCCCTCCCTCCAGGGAAGAGAAACAAGGCTTGGTCCACAAACCGAGCCAAATCACAAAAAGTTCAGAGGCCCGGAGGCAAGGCACTCAGCCGAAAACTCCGGAAACTCGAAACGAGCACAACATACACAATCACTGAGCGCTCAATCGATGACGTCTGAGTCTTAAGGTCGGTCAAAAATGGGGTGTCTACAGTTGCCCCTCTTTGACAAAACTCAAAAGTCATAAGTAACGGGAGTGAATGTCAAAGCCCCGAGACAACCCATTTTTGACAAGGCCGAAGACTTAGACAAACAGGCAAGACAACAAAGAGATGTGCCCGCAGGTAGGGGCAAGATACAAATGACATGCACAAAGCCGAACATAACTTATGATCATGCAAAGAGAGCTGTAATGAAGCAATTATGCAAAATAAATGCAACAATTTAAGTCAACGAATACGAACCAAACTACATTACAAGCAGAAAGGATGTAAGAGAATTATACAATTCTTTCTACGTCTCATGCGAAGTACGTACAATACCATCTGGTCGCACCAGCTTCAAATGAACCATACATACAATATCGTCTGGTCGCACCAGCCTCAAATGAACCGTACATACAATATCGTGCCTGCATAAGAAAGATTAGCAAGTACAATATAGTAGAAACACATGTCAAGATGCAATATAAACGCGTACACATATGATGTCGATGGAAACATGCATAGCAATGCAAGTGAAAAGTGCGTGACAACACAAGTGAAAAGTGCATGACAATGCGGATGGAAGGGGTGCATGACAATGCAGCCTAAGTATGCACATAACAATGCGAGTGGAACGTGCGCGACAATGCATGTGAAGAGTGCATGACAATGCAGGTGGAAGGGGTGCATGACAATGCAACCTAAGTGTGCGCATAACAATGTGAGCAAAATGTGTGTGACAACGCAAATAAAGTGTGCCTAACAATACAAGAGAAATGTGCATAACAATGCAAGAAGTGATGTGCATTACAATGCATTTCAAATGTGCAACTCCAAAAATACGTTCGAAGCAGAATACTGAAAAAGGAGATACAAGCCCTAACACGAGCAATTTAACCGTAACCTCCGATTGACCTCTCGGAGGGGTCACAACGTATTCAAAAGGATACACCTTGCTCTTGATGAGTAATGATGAGCCACGCATCGAAGACTTGAATTAAAGTTCCCACAGGGACGATTTTGAGCCGAAAAGTGTACTTTTCTTGCATTTTCCCGAGAGACAAGGACTCTAATCATCACCAAAACACACAGGGAGAACAATGGAGCCTTGGAGACCACACAGGAGAAATGGTCGACCACCTAGGCCAGTGGGCGACCACTTGTTGACCACCAAAGTGGTCGGCTGACCAGAAAAACTGGCTGGTCGACTAGTTTACACAATTTCGGGGCAGCTTGGTCTTTTCACATGGAGATCTTTAAAAACTCAACTCCAAAACACTTTTCATCACACCTCCAAGGCCGAAATACATTTCTCTTCCTCCCTAGATCCTTTTCTCTCTCAGATCTGCACTTTATACGCGTTTTCCAACGTCTCACGCGAAGTTGTTTCGCGAAAACTTTCGATTCTCTTTGTTTTGAACCGATTAGAATTTGTTTTCGGAGCTTCTTTCTCCATTTTCACCACTTGAGGTAAGTTTCTCTCAAAGTTTAGCACCTTTTCTCGGGCGTTGACTTTTCTTGACTTTTTCTCTTCTCGAGAGTTGACTTTTGTTGACTTTTTGCAATTTTGGCCCATTTTGCTCATTTTTGCATCTTTTTTCAGATGGCTGACGATATTCCATACGGCGAAGGCTTCCCAAGAGTAGAGTATGAGCCCGACATTATGCCACTGCCTCCGAGGATTCGGCCATTCGACCTGGAAAGGTACCACCCGCAGGAGCATATATTACCTCCCAGTACCTTCCATCATTTTACCGATTTCGCACAATGGGCACCCGCAGAATTACTGCTATGGGAGCCTGAGTCTCACCTATCTCATCATGCGCGAGAGGTGCGTACTTCACTTTTACATTTCCTGCGAAGTATTTCATATTTCTTGCATATTTCATGCTTTCGCTATGTATTTTATCTGCTCGTTCCGAACACATTCACATACACAGTACTTCTGCATGTTCTGAACATAACTTGCACACAGCATCCAGTTCATACAGGCACACAACTCTCAACATAACACTTTGTTCGTTTGGCACATAGCACATTTGGGCACACAGCACATTTAGGGCACAGAGTTTATTTGGGCACACAGCTCATTTTTGGCACACAGCACATTTGGGCACACAGCTCATTTGGGGCACAAACCTCATTTTGGGCACACAGCACATTTTCGGCACACACCTCATTTTGGGCACACAGCACATTTGGGGCACACAGCTCATTCTGGGCACACAGCTTATTTGCGGCACACAGCTCATAACATAGCACACTGCTCAATCTGAACACGCAGTTCAT
Source organism: Camellia lanceoleosa (assembly GCA_025200525.1). Lineage (NCBI taxonomy): Eukaryota > Viridiplantae > Streptophyta > Magnoliopsida > Ericales > Theaceae > Camellia > Camellia lanceoleosa. The sequence goes on from CM045761.1 coordinate 59,317,402, forward strand.
AACACAGCATTTTGCTCAATCTAAACACACAGTTCATAACGTAGTATTTTGCTCAATCTGAACACACAGTTCATAACGCAGGATTTCCTCAATCTGAACACACAGCTCATAATGCAATTTTTGCTCAATCTGAACACACAGTTCATAACGCAGGGTTTGCTCAATCTGAACACACAGTTCATAATGCAGGGTTTGCTCAATCTAACCACACAGTTCATAACGCAGTATTTTGCTCAATCTAAACACCCAGTTCATAACGCAGGGTTTGCTCAATCTAAACACCCAGTTCATAATGCAGGATTTGCTCAATCTGAAGACACAGTTCATAACGCAATTTTGCTCAATCTGAACACACAGTTCATAACGTAGTTTTTTTGTTTACTTTGCACACAACTCATAACACTGCCTAATCTAAACACACAGTCCATAACACAGCATTCTATTTACTTTGCACACGACTCATAACACTGCTCAATCTGAACACACAGTCCATAACGCAGCATTCTATTTACTTTGCACACGGCTCATAACACTACTCAATCTGAACACACAATCCATAACACAGCATTCTATTTAATTTGCACACGGCTTATAACACTGCTCAATCTGAACACACAGTCCATAACACAACATTTTGTTTAATTTGCACACGGCTCATAACAGTGCTCAATCTGAACACACAATCCATAACACAGCATTCTATTTAATTTGCACACGGCTCATGACACTGCTCAATCTGAACACACAATCCATAACACAACATTCTATTTAATTTGCACACGGCTCATAACATTGCTCAATCGGAACACATAGTCCATAACACAGCATTCTATTTACTTTGCACACGGCTCATAACACTGCTCAATCTGAACACACAGTCCATAACACAGCATTCTATTTAATTTGCACACGGCTCATAACACTGCTCAATCTGAACACACAGTCCATAACACAACATTCTATTTAATTTGCACACGGCTCATAACACTGCTCAATCTGAACACACAGTCCATAACACAGCATTCTATTTAATTTTGAACTGAATACATCTGTTCATTTTATATGTAGGTATCTTCCTGTTTCACACGGGGTTACGGGTCGATCATTGCCAGGAAGTGGTACATGGAGCTCCCGGATGTCGTTTGGCATATTGTGGATGAGGCGGGATTTGGCCCATTTTGCGCGAGGTTGTCGCGTCATCCGGCGAGCAGGACCCTTCTGGGCGCATTAGTAGAAAGATGGTGGGACACTACCAACTCCTTCCATTTTTCAGCCACCGAGGACATGACGATGACCCTGTATGACTTCTCCATACTGACAGGCCTCGATGTGGCGGGCCGGCCGATCCCATACGATGCAGATATGGGTGAGTGGGAGGCGACTTGGACTTATCTGCTCAAAGCCCATCCGCCGATCGACAGATCATCAGGCAGGGTCAGGTACACCTAGTTTGCCGAGCAGTACAGGAGGACTATGCCTGAGACTGTTGAGGAGATAGAGCAGTATGTCCGGGGATTTTTAATGTTCTTTCTTGGGACCACTCTGTTCTCTGATAGAGGGAACACAGTTGGGTTTTATCTGCTCAGTGCTCTGGTAGACCTATCACAGGTCTGGCAATTTGATTGGGGTGGCGCTAGCCTCGCTACCCTTTATTTCTACATCAGCGCGACCTCCCGCGAGCGGGGGACCATAGTAGGTGGCTACTGGAGAGCCTGGGAGGTACATTCTGCCCTCTTGATTTACATTTCTGCTTTTCATTATCTGTACACAGCGCACTACACACATAACATTATATACTCTACATTCCGCACTCAGCATCCTGCATTTTCTATACATTCTGTATTCTCATTCAGCACTCAGCATTCTGCATACTCTGTACATTCTGTATTTGCATTCTGCACTCAGCATTCTGCATTCTTTGTACATTCTGTATTCTGACAGCCATTGTCTTGCCTTTCACAGCTGTGGGTTTATGCCTACTTCCCGACACTTGCCCCTGAACTCAAGGTTGAGGCATTTCTCGAGATCCCTTATTCACGCAGATTCGAGGGTTGATACCGGCCCAGGCCCCGGGAGACTTTGCCATATCTCTGGCAGTACTTCAACACGGTGCGGGCGACCGAGGTAAACCAGAACTCTCCGTTCTTCATGCTTTCAGCTTTGATTCATCTTGCATATTTATGACATCTAATCAGTTTATGCACTTGGCAACCTTAGCTGGTGATGCCTAGATATTCTCGGTTCCAGTTCGCCGGGGCATAGGGCGCCTCCCGATACAGGGTTTTGTTTGAGGGACCAGTCGGCAGAGCCTGATTTCTCGGGGATCACTTCATGCGTCAGGCGAAGGGCAATCCCGCTCAAGAGATCCCCTCACCGCCCCCACTAGACATGCGCTCCACGGAGTGTCTCACTCCTCAAGAGACTGACGACCTTATGCTGGGTGTTGATGCAGTTCTTTTCCTGGAGGAGGGGGAGTACGCGACATACCGCCATACATACTTGATGCCTCCACTGACAGGCGTCTGTACTCCTACGAGGAGGGGTGCTGACAAGCCATCGTCGAGTCACGCTCGAGCTGCAGACATTTCTTCCACTAGCAGGGCTAGCACATCGAGGGATAGGGCTAGAGGGATGCCCTCGACTTGCCAGTATGCTGGGTGGCCAGTTCTTCCGACCGAGCCAACGGGCTAGCAGTATGGGACATCATATCCAATTCCACTGGAGCCTCCATTGCCCGATCATCGATACGTCAGTGACCCTGACTCACCACCGGTATGCTCCACAGTTTTCATTTATCACTCAGATGTTTAGACATTCATTCATTCACTGATGACTTGAACTTGTATCTGCAGCCTCCCAAAGAGTATACTGAGGAGTTGCTCGGAGTGGTGGCCTCACTCGAGAGCATGGTCTTGCGGAGGGAGACGCTACTGTACGCCTCCGGCGTTCGGGTACTTTTCAATTTCCTTGCATTTATCATACTTCTGATGACATATGGAAACTGACCATTTCACTACATTGATTCATTGCATGTGTAGAGCACATCTGACACATCACATTCACATACTATATCCGCATGCACCCACTCTATGTATCATTCTCGCATCTGCATCTAATATACACACTGGCTAATGCATTCAAACTGTCCTTTTCAGGTCCCACCTCTGCAGACTGGGCCATCCAGGCCTTCTCGAGCAGCTAGGAAAAGGGTTTCAGCACGCAGTCGAGGAGGACGCAGAGCACCTGCCAGACAAGATGATGAGTCCAGTGAGGAGGAGCAGTCAGCACATCCACAGTCAGAGACATCTGCAGGCAGAGATGACAACTCCGATTCCGATTCTGAGGGCGGAGGTGACGCCGAGGAGGATTCCGAGAACGACAAATCTGATTCAGATGGTAGCACCGGCGGCGGTGGTGCAGAGGCTGCTCGGCCGAAGAGGGTGAAGAGGGCCTCTCAGTCTTGAGCTTGATAGCATTGATGCAGATGTTCCTGTTTTATTTTTCTTTTTAAATGTAGTTGTAGCACATTGTACAGCTTAGGCAGTTTTATTTTCTTCAAAACTTGTACCCTTTTGTAAAATGTTGTAAAAAAAAGAAGCTATGATGGAATGAAAACAACTTTTTGTTAGAAAAGTGTTGTATTTGTATTCTAAGCATCGCATCGCACCATTTTTCACAAAAATGAGATTGAATGGAAACTGAACATTCATGTATTGCCAAGTCAGGTAGTGAGCCAACACAACAAACTAAGCAACTTAACTCACTAAGGAACAACAAAACCTTAGCAAGTTTACAACTCGATAAGCAACAAGCAACAACTTGATAAACAAAGAGCAACAACTGATAATCAAAGAGTAACAACTTGATAAGCAAAACTTAACAACTCGATAAGCAAATGCATTTTGAACAAACGAAGCGACTGAACGCATCCAAAACAGAGGTAAACTCAGACCTTCAGCATTCTCAGCATACAGGAAAACTAGAGACTCCCTTCTGGAGACAAGAAACAACTGGAGACCACCTTTTTGCTCATGGCCGACCACCATAGGAGCCTACCGACCAGTTTTTTGGTCTGTAAACCAAAAAGGGAACTGGCCAACCAGTTAAACTGGCTAGCCGACCAGAAGAAGTGGTCGGCTGACCACTTTGCCTGGGGACCTCCAGTTTTCTGACACTTGTCCTCCAAACATTGCCTTATCCTCCATAAAGGTTCCAACTTCGTGGTTCCCTCATTTTAACTCAATTTTGCACCAAAATGAAAGCATTTCTTGTCCAAAATCTCACAAATTGGATCACCAACTTAGATGGCTCGGAAAAGCTGAATTTCCAAGGCTTTGCCATAATGCACTATTCACGTTGAGTCGTATCCCACTGCATTTTTCGTTTCTTCATGCCGCGACAAGGTTTTGGAATCTGGTAACACACGTCTTTAGCTTTGGCGGACAAGAGATATGTCCCACTTTCGAAGACTTCCAAGCTTTGATGGAATCCGAACGCAATGAAGAAATCATGCCCCAGTTCTGCTTTGGCCATGTTCAAGCCTTAGGATGGATGTGTGGGTTTACTTTGCATGATGTTCGGTCATTGATTTGTGACGGAGTGCTGGACATTCCGAGTTTGATTCGTCGGTTTTCTAATGCCGATGACCACGATGACCATCATTGGCAAGGCTTTTGGTGACATGCGCTTTGCTTGTGCATGCTGTCACATTTCTTGCTTGCCTCAGGCTTTGGAGGGTTTAGCGCTCATTTGATTAAGGTTGCCGAGGGCTTGAAAGAGGGCAAAAACTGCATCGCCATGACACTAGTCGAGACATTGATGGGTTTGGACGCTTTCCATCTCCGAGAAACGACTAGATTTGCGGGGAGTCCACTACTGCTGCAAGTAATGTTTCTCACCCTATCTCACATATATTTCTCGCATCACTCGGCCCTCGAGCTCGGTTTTTCTCTCAAAACCCTTTTCTCACTTTTCTCTCCACATACACCTCTCTATTCTTTAATCTCTCATTTTTCATCCCTCCCCAGATATGGTTGACGAATAAATTAAAAGTTGTGAACTCATGCCCAGTATATTCAGCTCGCAGCTATTTCTTCTAGCGACGTCTAGTCGATGCCCCTGATGAGGGATGGTGGTACAAATGGATGCACAGTTTGACTGATCTTGACATTGCTTGGCGCTAGCCCTGGCTTAATCTACCGGCGATGAGCTACAGCATGACTCGCCAACCTGGAATTCAATTAACCGGCCTAACACACTGTGTCCTTTATTTTTTGTTTCAAATCCGGCGTCAGTTTGGTCATGATCAGACTTGCCCGGAGGAAGAGATAGAGTACCCTGCTGCATTTCCAGTCCAAGGCATACAGCTAGCTCAGTATGCCACAGCATGGAGGACGAGAGAGCTTCTGGCCCCCGCTCCCACTTTCAGTTGCAACCTCTCTAATGAGTGCATAGCTTGGCTTGATGAAGAGGCACAGGTTGGGTCTACTTTGGCATCATAGGCTTCCACAAGCTCTGTGAGGAGGCGCAGGAACACCTGACCTGACTATGTCCCAAATTTATTTGCTTTAATCAGTACTTTCAAGTTTTCTTTATGAATGTAATAAAAAGCAACTTCAATTTGTATTCAAGAGTAGGAGAACTCAGTACTGAAAATTTTTTGTTTGGTCCAAAAATGGTCTAAGTCGTAAAAAGATTAATTTGAGCAAAATCAACTTTTATTAAAACTTTTCAAAACCATTTTCAATATGGATCAGAACTGGACACGCCCGAGATCTATCACTGAGATGTACAACCCCGGATCCTCAACAACTAGAAAGTTGCCCCTAGTCTGAATAACACTACACTGGAGATCACAACCGAGCTCTTGAATGCAGGATAGACAAAGATGACCAACAAGATCACATGGACAAAGTTGATCGGGGAAGTGTTTCTGGCTAGACTTCATAATGAAGTTGCCTACGTATCCCAAAGATGGGAATCAAGCCACGAAGTTCGGCTGTTCGCCGTATTAACTCTCCTTTTGCGCTCTAACTTTTGCCAAGGTCGCCCTTTCTGGGTTTTCAACCTTGCGAGCTCAGTTTTTATTATTTCAAATTTTTCTGTGCTCTAACTTTTGCCTAGGTCGACCTTTCAGGTTTTCGGCCTAGCGAGCCACACAAGGATGGTATTTCTTCAACTTGTCCATGTTGATCGGTTGGGAGAACCCTAGGCCATCTAGGTCCATCAGAACAACAGCTCCACCCGACCAAATAGACTTGATAATGTAAGGGCCAGTCCAATTGGGTCTGAACTTGCCCCTAGGGTTGTGGATGGGAGCCCGGTTGTCTTTGAGCACAAGATATCCTTTTTTCAAATTCCTGGACTTAACCTTCTTGTTGAAAGCCTTAGTAATTCTTCGTTGGTAACCCTGGACATGATACAGCACTTTCAGTCTTCTTTCATCAAAGAGCATGAGTTCTTCGAACTTGCTTTGCTGCCAATCTGCCTCAGCTATCTAACACTCAGCCAATACTCGTAATGACGGAACCTCAACCTCGATAGGGAGAATAGCCTCCATCCCATAAACCAAGGAATATGGAGTCGCCCCAGTAGAAGTTCGAATTGAAGTCCGGTAGCCCCACAGAGCGAATGGTAGCTTATCTAGCCAGTCCCGGTAGGTTTCCACCATCTTCTGCAGAATGTGCTTGATGTTCTTGTTGGCGGCCTCAACTGCTTTGTTGGTTTGCAGCCGATATGTAGATGACTTATGAAAAGCCCTGTTGTACTTCTCCAACAAATCGATCACCTCCTTCTTGAAATGGGAGCCATTTTCTGAAATGATCTCATTTGGAACCCCGTAGCGACAGATGATGTTCTTGATGAACTTAGTGACATGTGATGCCTTCAACACCGTGTAAGATTGGGCCTCAACCCACTTCGTGAAGTAGTCTATCGCTACCAGAATGCACTCATGCCCATTGGACCCCTTTGGAGTGACAGCCCCAATCACATCAATCCCCCAAACTGAAAATGGCTATGGTGAAGTCATGTTCTACAGCTTCGACAGTGAAATGTTCATGCGGTTTGCATGGATCTAGCATTTGTGGCATCGTCGAACAAAGCCAATACAATCCTCCTCCATGGTGGACCAGTAATAACCCTGTCTAAGGATCTTCCAGGCTAACATCACCACGTTCATGTGCGCTCTGCACTCTCCTCCATGGATGGCCTCTATCAGGCGCTTGGATTCTTCAGCATCAACACACAGTTTATGCATCCCGAGATGACCTCTCTTGTACAGTTTACCCCCTCAGACGATGAACTGAGCAGCCATTTTTCGAATTACCCTCTTATCTTTGGCATTTGCCCCAGGTGGATACGCTTCTTTTTCTAAGAAGTTCCAGACATCGTAATACCAGGGATTCTTATCTTGTACCTCATCTATGGCAGCAATCAGCTCGTAGGCCGGCACAAATTTTTGTTCGATGATGATTGGACGCATCCGGACTCCGAAAGAAATGTCTATCATGGAAGATAGAGTTGCTAACGAATCTGCGAACCTGTTGTTCTCTCTTAACAGATGGGCAAAATTCAGCTTCTCAAACCGAGGAATTAGCACATCCAAGGTCTGGTGATAGATTCTCATCTTTTCTTCTTTAACTTTCCAATCTCCTTTAGCTTGAGATATAACAAGGTTCAAGTCCCCGATGACATCCAACCGTTTTGCCCTAGTTCTAGGGCGGCTTCTAGTTCAGCAATACATGCCTCATACTCTGCCTCATTGTTCGACACTGTGAACCGGAGTTTGAATGCTAAGGGTATGCGGGAATTGTCGGGTGCTATTAGCAACACTCCTATCCCATACCCATATTGGTTTGTCACTCCGTCAAAGTACATCGTCCAAGTCTCTTCTTCGACATGCAGAATGGCCTCGTCTGGGAACAGGTACTCAACTGCTTCATCCCCTTCAACTGGGTGATCGACAAGGAACTCCTCTATTGCTCTCCCTTTCACTGACTTGCACGTCATGTACTTCAGATCGAATTCGGAAAGCAGAAGCAACCAACAAGCAAGCCTACCCGTAAGTGCTGGTTTCTCAAAAAGATATTTGATAGGATCTAATCTCGAAACCAGTATTATAGAGTGAGCTAACAGGTAGTGCCATAGCTTCCTGGTAGCCCATACCAAGGCTAGACAAGCTTTCTCCAGCGGAGTGTAGCGGGTCTCGTAATCCAGCATTTTCTTGCTCAGGTAGTTGATAGCTTTCTCCACTTTGTCCTCAGACTCCTGTGCAAGCATGCAGCCTATTGTAGTTTCAGTCATTGAAAGGTACAGAATCAACAGTTTCCCCGACTCAGGAGGTGACATCACAAGTGGGTTCTATAAATATTGCTTGATCTATTCAAAAGCAGCTTGGCATCGGCCGTATCATTGGAACTTCTTTCCTTTCTTCAAGAGACCAAAGAGTGGTTCACAAGTCAAGGTTAATTTTGTAATAAACCGTTTTATGAATTGCACTTTACCCAGAAAGCCTCGCACCTCCTTTTCAGTCCTCGGTGGTGGCATTTCTAAGATGGCCTTGATTTTGGAAGGATCGACCTCGATACCTCTCTGAGTGATCAAGAACCCCAATATTTTCCCTGCTGTAACACCAACTGTACATTTCTGAGGATTCAACCGCAGCCGATACTCCCTGATCCGTTGGAAGAATTTCTACAAGGTGGTGTAGTGGCCCTCTCTTTCCTTGGACTTGACAATCATGTCGTCCACGTACACCTCAACCTCTTTATGGATCATGTCGTGCAAAATTGTGGTCGCAGCCTATTGATATATAGCCCCAGCATTCTTCAGCCCAAACGGCATCACCCTATAACAATAGGTTTCCCATGGGGTGGTGAAAGCGGTCTTCTCCCGGTCTTCAGGTGCCATCAATATCTGATTGTAGCCTAAAAACCCATCCATGAATGAGAGCAATGCATGCCCAGTAGTGAAGTCCACTAACTCGTTGATATGCGGCAGAGGAAATTCGTCCTTCGGACTAGCTTTATTCAAATCCCTGAAGTCCACACATACCCGAATTCTGCCATCCTTCTTCGACACTAGAACTATATTGGCCAACCAAGTTGGGTATTTGGATACCAGCAGGAACCCTGCATCAATTTGCTTGGTGACCTCTTCCTTGATCTTGAGAGCCCAATCCGGGTGGATCCTTCTGAGCTTCTGCTTAACAGGTCGGGCCTCTGGGTAAAGAGGGATCCGATGCTGTACAATCTCAGGATTGATTCCAGGCATGTCTTCGTAGGACCACGCGAAAACATCTTTGAAATCTTTTAACAAAGAGACTAAGCACTTGCGCTCCTCCAAAGACAATGTGGACCCAATCTGGACCAACCCCGGGTCCTTCTCAGTACCCACATTAATTGTGGTGATTTCATCAACCAAGGGTTTTACAAACCTCTCTTACTCTTGATCAAGCAAAAATTTCAAAACCAGAGAAATTTTTTCCTCGTCATTTTCGTCAAAATTTTGAAAGTCTTGATTAATGCAATAAATTAAGGGCACAGAAAAGTACTCGAAGGCCACAGCCGCACAATTCTCATTAATCACTTCCAAATCGCCTGATGCCTCTATTACAATAGACTCAAAGGAAAAAGAAAAAGGCGACCTACACAGGACTGTGGCATCTGAGTTGTCACCCCCAAGAATACCGAACTCAAACTCAGACGAGCTGGAACCTGATTCCAACTCCACAGACTCAGTGGAATCAAATCCTGACTCACTACCTGACCCGGTACTGCTCGATAAGAAGCCCTCCTCGTATTGCCATACGAGGTAGGGTGCGATGGATGCATCCAGAATGTTTGAAGATGGGCTCACAGCCGCTTCATTCCCGATCATGGACATCGAGAAGTTATCCCCCAAGCACTCATGTACGATCGGAGGATCTGAAAATAGACAAACCAATGCTACCTCCATTTCAAACTCTGCGCTCTCGGAATCCTCCTCCCTGCACTGCTCAACCTCAGTTGGTGGGTCTGTCTGCTCCTCAGCAACATCATCCCCGGATAATTGCAAGTCAAAGAAAATCTCGAACCCCAGCAACCACCGCCTCTCTGCATTTATCCATGGCTCTGGGAAGCCGCAGAATGGGAAGTCTTCCTCCTCTCGGACAAAGCGTCCGTTTAGGGTCCCCTGGATAGGTCGGTGCATCAGCTCATAATGCTTCCCGACCTGCTTGGCTCTGGCTCTTCCGGCCGTCTCTTTGCCTTTCCTCACCTAGTCCTCCTTGGTAGGCCGATAACCTAAACCAAAGGTATGTGGGTTATGCGGCACTTCGGCCAATGCTGCAATGCCCTTCCAGCCACTTTTCCCTAATCCCATCCTGGGGATGTACTGGAGCTTGTTCGTGAGGTACACAGATTGTGCACTAACATACAACCCCTCATCAATAGCCAGTATGTTCTGTACAACCCGGGCCTTGGCTAGGGTAAATCTTGACAGGAACACATCCTCCGCACCATGCTCGATCTCCAGAACCGGTGTAGACACCTCTGGCAGCGGATGTATTGACGAATTCCCAAAAACTATAGCCAGCCCCTTCCTGTAGGGGTACTTCAACATTTGATGCAGGGTGGAAGAGACTGCCTTCACCTGGTGCCGCCAGGGTCGCCCTAGGAGTAGATTGAAGGTCGCCGGAACGTCCAAGACATGAAAGTCAATATCCTGTTGTCCTGAACCGACCTGAGTCTAAATCTATACAGTCCTCATCACTTCTCTGCTGGTATTGTCATATGCCCTTATCACCTAGGCAGTAGACAAAAAGTCCGCGGGCTTCAACCTGATTTCATATGTCGTCCTCGACGAACACACGTTGATAGCAGATCTTGTGTCAACAAGAACTACTGGTATCCATTTTTCTCTACACTCGATAGAGATGTAGAGAGGTTTGCTATGGTTTGCGCCCTCAGGCGACAGTTCCTTGTCAGTGAAGGTCAACGTCGGGGAAGCTCCTCCCGGAAAGACCAGCCCTACCAGCTGTTCAGGTGTGGTGTCAATTGAAAGTTTAGCCCTGTCCATGGCAGAAAAGACAACCTGTCTATGAACCCTTGAGGCCATAAGCAGTCCCCAGATGGAGATATCTGCTTGTATCTTCTTGAGCTGTTTCTACAGCCTCCTCTTCGAACAATTTTTCTTTCTGCCTCTCCGCCTCCTTGTCCTTCCCGAATGCCTCTGGTTGATCTAAATGTGGGGGCTTGAAGTACCGCCCACTTCTGGTCATGTGGTCCACCTCTCCCACATACCAAGTATCATCCAGTTGGATTTGCCCCCAATCTTCGTCGGTGTGGGCAAGACATAGGTCGTCATCTTCCCACCACATGCCATCGGCAACCGACAGACACTTGTCTGGTTCCGTTACAACTACTTCTGTGCGCACAGCATGTTCCGTCCCCTCAAGAGCTTTGGCCTTTCTAGCCCTTTCCAGATCTTCGATCTTTTCCCGCTCAAACTACTTCAATGCAGCCTGCTGTTCAGAATCTTCCATACTCAAAATGCTCTGATCCCGAGCAAAATTCTTAACACCGGTGCTCTCCGGCGGTCCATTCTGATTCCCGGCCATTCTGGCTACTACTGATGTCCCCGTATCTGACGGACCCCGTTCTGGCTGAGGTACCTCAACAACATCTGGCTCGTCGCTGAGCCACCCAGTAGCTTCTGCTGACCCTTCCAGATCAAACCAGTTGACAATCATGTCTCCCAGATCCTGTTCATTGAAGAATTGCAGATTCGCGATATCCTCCTCCAGTTCCGCTAGGTCATCTAGCCCCTAATTAGGTCCATTCTCTCAAACTACATAAATCTCTGCCCCCACTGGCAATTCCATGCTTGGCTTAGGTTGATCCGTTGGTGTGATATAACCGCTCGGGTTGTACTCAAAACTCGGAGAGATTTGGGATCCCTGCTTTATCTTCGGTAGTCACCACCACCGATTCTGGTTGGGTTTGGGAGATGTCCAGGATGCACAAGTCAGTGTTGTTTAGAATGAACACCTCTGGCTTAGGTAGATGGCAATGTATGATATATATGCTAGGGTCATATGACACAACCCCAGTTTGGATCAGGTTGACGCGTTTGGGAGGTGGAGCTTGGTTATGTGGTGGGAGAGGGTTAGTTGTGACATTTGGCTTCTCCGGGGGCATAATCACCCTGTTGTCGATGAGATCCTGAATCTCATGACGTAATCGAAAGCACTGGTCGGTTTCGTGACCATGCTGTTGGTGATAGGAACAATACTTCGCCGGGTTATGGGAGGGAGGAAGCTTTTCTAGTAAGGGCCGCGGCTCTAGGGGCTTCAGGTGCCCTTTCTTGATCAAAACCCCCAAAGCCTTGGACTAAGACATGTATAATGGGGTGAAGGTTCTTTGGCCTCGGGGGGCATATATGGTTGTTTGCGAGCTACTTTCGGACGCACCGGTAAAAGGTGTAGCTGCAAGGGTTTTTGGAGTGGTGGTGGTGACCATTCCTACATCTAAAGATTTGGCAGCTGCAGCACTGCTTGTGCCTGCATTCGTACTACGGTTGAATGCCCTCTTGGGCTGCTCTCTCTCATGGTCAATCAGACCCTGTTTCATTGCGTCCTCGATCTGCACCCCAATCTCATGTAGATCTGCAAAGGTGGGTAAGGGGAGGACGATCATTTTTTGCATGAGCTTAGGCTAGAGGTTGCGCACAACCATCTGTATCTGATCTTTGTCAACGGGCCTGATTGTCATCATCGAGGCTTTAGCCCTCCAGCGGGTCACAAAATTAGAGAAACTCTCCTTTGGCTCTTGCCTGGTTGTCTCGAGATCACGAGTTGTGACCTCGATCTGAGTGTTGTAGGAGTATTGAGCTATAAAGGCCTCAACCATCTCCTCCCAGTTCCTCTTAACAGAGTCCTCCAGTTTTGCATACCAAATAGCCGCTACACCCGACAAGGTCCGACCAAACAGGGAAAGCTTCTGCAATCTGGAGAGGCCTATCGGCCTTAGGATATCCGAAAACAGTCGCAGGTGGACCACAGGATCTCCAGACCCATCGAAACGGTCTATGTACGGCATCTTAAACTGGTCTGGTAGTGTCACGGTCGAGTCGGTATATCCATCCTCTATATCCGGAATGGATTTCACGCCTTGATCCTTCTTGAAAAGCTTTTCTAGCTTGCTCACTTTTAGTGTTGTTGGATCCACCTCAAATTCAAACGATGAATCCATTTTCCTAGACGTTTGCGATCTCCCCGAGTATTGGAACTCTAGGTGGGAGAGGAGGTGGGTGTGAAGCAGATGCTCCGGTTTGCTGCTGTAGCTTAGCAATTAAATCTGCTTATTGGGCCACTACTTCTGCTTGACGTGCAGTAACTTCTGCTTGGCGGGCAGCATCTTGCTGCATAGCTTGCATAGTCTCCTGGAGTTGACGCATCATCTCTTCCATTTCGACTGTAAAGTGTGGATCTGACTAAGCGCATGTGTTCCTTTCGAGGAAGCAGAACTCGATCCCTCATCATTCGGTGGGGTACACAAAGCCCTCGAATCCGACTCTTGAATCGATATCCTCGCTTAAGCGCCCTCTCTAGTAACCGAGGGTAATGAACAGAACACTGGTTGTCTATCTATCATATCCGCGGATCGATGAAGTCTACGACCTCTAACCCAGAGTGCTCAGGGAATATCTACCTGGTTGGATACAATAGTGCTAAACTACCTTGTAAAAAGATAAATAAAGCATAATAAGGAAACAAACAACCAAAAAGTGCAGTGTGCTATGTTATGAGCTGAATAAATTAAAGACAACACATAGTTGGCAAACACAAGCTGAAATAACTGTTCTCAACCGCTAATCACTGTTCCCAAATCACTGCCCCAGATCTGAATCTGATACCCTCAGGTAAAACTAATTCCCCAAATCCTGATGCCCTCAGGGCCTGATACCCAAACTTGCAAACTGATACATACGTTCCTGTAGAGGCACACTCTAAAAGCACATAGCAAGCAAATGAGAGCCAAAACACCGCTCTGGAGGGGTAGGGTTTCCCTGTCCTATTTTGTCAGGAGCTAGGGTTTCACTATGCACGCAGCGGTTTCAAACAACCTACAACTGGGTAAGCAACCTGTCCTAGTTTGGAATAGTCACTATAGATTCCAATATGCACTAGGTCGAATGGTCAAAAGGGGTGCCCCGGTAAAAACCGGAGTTTGTGTTCCCATCGTGGTAGAGCCCACAACCGGTCAGCCTTATGGCACGCTTCTCGAAGCAAGCCTCCGGCAAACCGTTCAGGAATAGCATATGGCAAACACGGTGTCCTAGACGCACCAATGCAAATGCAATGCAAAGAAACACATAAGTGTAAATAAAACAAGATATCATGAGTTCGAGTCAAGTTCTCTAAGCCCCAGCAGAGTCGCCAGAAATTGTAGACGTGCCCCGAGATCTCCCCGGCTCCGCGCTGCGAGGGCACGAATCCCGTTTTGTTCTTTAGGCTACTACAAGTTCAGACTCATGTCACGATTCTGAATCTAATCTCACAAAGTGCAATGTGAGACTGATAAATCACCAAAGAATCCAAATACGGCAAATCATTTTGGAAAACTAATTTTTATAAAGAAGTGCCAAACATGGACTGCTTTGCTAGATACAGAGTCGCCACCTAAATGTTTGTTTGGGGGAAATTTAGGAAACCCTGACTCATGCTTAAAGCCACGTGTTCGGCTCGGGAACTAGGGTACGAGAGGGGAAGGTCATGCAATGAGCACCCCCGCTCGCCCGATCAAAAGATCGGCCTTCACTAAGCATGATATTTTGTTTTTGAAAACACATGTGTTTCTATTCCATTTATTAACCTACAATTACTATGTTATGAACACAATAAACAAGTATAGACTAGATTCCCTAAGTTGGAACAAAACATTGCATATTCGTTTGTCAAAATGGTTTGAAGTTTGCTAATCGTAAGTAGACTAAAACGAGGATTTTGATGAATTGTTCCAATTCAAGCAATCCAACCTTCACCCACAGGCATTCAGGCAGTTAATCAAATAAGCAATTAGCCTCATGGCAAGCATGCTTTCATGGTAACACTAACACACATGCAGTATGCTAAAGCATAAACACTCACAGTGTACTCCAAGCCAAAACAGAGAACTAGTTAGAAATCATGCATGATCCTAGTTCATGTTAAGATGGCTAATGCAACACATGCAAGAATGTAACCAAAATAGGCTGAGCTATTCTACAATGGCATGTGAAATGCAACTTGATACATGTATTCAAATTAGAATTGAGATACATTGTAGTTTGTATGATGCGCCGAGCCCGGTGCATGCAAGACAAGTGAATGGATGCACGCATGCAAGCATAAGGTATGCTAATCGAAATATGCCCTAAAACTAACTATCGTAAGCGATTAAGTAAAAGGGAGAAAGAAATAGGGATTGGAAGACATGCATCACACACACGTACGCTTATTACAACAGTTGGCCCTCTCAACGGAGGGTCCGAATAAGAAGCTAACTAGCTAATCTAAGCTAATTAAACTACTTATTACATCACAAATTGAATAACTAGCTACAACTAATTATTACAAAACAAAGCTAATGAAATACAAATAAGGAGCTAAACGCATTAACTACTTAGGTACAAACCAAAGCATAAACTAGCTAAGCAAATTACCTAAGTAAAGCATTAAAGCAAGGTCCTCAGAGGGGGAAGAGTGCATGCATGCCCGGTCGCCTCGTTCGGAAATCCATCGCGATGCCCCGATTTGCCTCTGTTTACAACTGTTCTCAGAACCTTGCACTGAGCTCCAGAAAGCTTCTAACTCACCTTGGGGACCTGTGGGAGGGCTGCCGACTAGTTGTTGATGTTTCCAGCCACTAGCCGACCACTTTTTGTTGCTGTAGACTAGAAAAAGTGGTCGGTCAGCTAGTTTTTCTTGCTAGCCAGCTAGTTTTTCTTGCACTTCTCCAATTTGCTGCAACAGAGAGCAAGAAAGGGCATGGCAATGCATTTGCAAGATATGTGTGCACAACCACCCTCCCTATCATTTCATAAGCTCAAGGAAGTGTAGTTCTCGACCCTCGGGCCACCAATCATGCATCTCGATGCATGATGGCCGAGAAGCCAAATTGCACAATCAATATGAAATGAATGCACACATAAACACATAAAGCCTATAACTCTATCATGTACGATCAAGAGCGTTGAAGACCGAGAATTAAGGCACGTTTCATCACTTCAAGTATGAAACGTCCCTTGCTTCTTGTGTTTGGACTAACACCTAATCCAAACAAAAGCAAAGTAAGTAACATGGCATACACAATGCAATGAATAACATGGCATACTCAATGCAATGTGATTATGGCATACACAATGCGAACAAGAACATAGCATGCACAATGCAAACAACAACATAACATGCACAATGTGATGTAACATGGCATACACAATGCTCAATGGACTTAAACCGAATGTGGGTAGACCTCAGCCATGCCCAAAATAGTGGCCACAACACCAAAACAAAGCCACAAAAGGCAAGACATGCATGCTCAATGCAATGGCCTATCAACTAGGCCTAAGGACACAACTCTCAAGCATGATGGAGAAGCGATAAACATGGAAGTGTGACAACACTAAAGGTTCTAAAATCAAGTGTGAAATGATACCAAATCATTCAAACAACACAAGTAAAGCATGCAAAAGGGCCTAAGGCACAAGGCCATTAAAGGGACTACACAAGGGGCATGCAATACATGTCACAAATGATTGAACCAATCACGGACAAAGCTCAAATAGGTCTAAACAAAGACCAAAACATGCTGAGATAAAGGCTCAAAGGTCTAGGCATGTAAGCATACACACTAAACCATAAACAAGGCAATAAATGCACAACCCTTAGAGGCACTAAAAAGGGTGAAAGAAATGGGAACATGGCAATGCTACATGCTCTAAAATGTCATGTTAAAGGATGCCAAATCATGTACACAACACAAATGAAGCATGCTATGGTACCTAAAGCTTGAAGCTAGCATAGGCATTTGTACTACAACTATGCAAAACATGAAGCATATAGCAAAGGCAACCCAAAATAGTCCTAGAACATGTCAAAACGAGTCTAAAACATGTATGGAAGGAAGCCAAAACAAACTAGCATGAAGGGCATAAGGCATGATGAATGCAAGGCTAATAAGGTGGATTACACTACACCTATTAAGGCCAAGCATGAGATGGCTTCGCCAACAAAAATCAGAGATATATCATGACAAAATAACCCCAAAAACACATTGAAATGATAGCTCACAAGCTTAGACATGAAGGCATGCATAATGACCCATGTTTAAGGCATAAAGGGCAAACCCTCCAACGCATTGAATGAGTGACAAATGCAAGTGCATGAACATGAAACATGGACTGAAATAACATTTCAAATGATGCCAAATCATGAAAATAGTCCAAGTAATGCATACTAGTGGACTTGATACACAAAGCTAACAAGCTAGAATGCACTATAGCTATACAAAGCATAGCATGCATGACCAAAACAACACAAATCAGAGCTATGCTAAAACATGGACAAAAGCTTCTTAGAGTTAAGCCAAAATCATGCTAGAGTGATAGTCTAAAACATGGTACACATTAGGCTAGTTCATGGAATTGCACTACAAGTGCATGGAGCATGCTTGAGGCTAACAAACCAAACCTTAACAGAGGTATATCATGGCAAAAAAAAACCAAGAACATGCTGAGATGGACTCAAAACAAGCTAGAATGACATGCTACTTCATGAAGCATACGAGACTACTTTATGAGGATTACACTACAAGTGTATAAGGCATGCATGAGGTGATTAAACCAAGTCAAAATAGTGGTATGCCATGCTGAAATAAGGCCTAAAATAGGCCGAGATGTGGCCAACACAAGCTTAACAAACATGCTTAAACATAAGGCATTCAAAGCAAGCAAATAAGATACAAGGAGAGGGGATGACCCTCTCCAATTTGGGACCTCAAAACCACCTCTCCACCACTGAAAATCATCTGATTTTCAGTGGTAAGAAGGCCAAAACAAGGTGATCCCAATAGCTTAAAAGCATGGTACAAAACAAGGCCTAACAAGGCACAAGAGGGGGTAGACTACCCCCAACACAAAAGTGACCTTAAACAAACATTTTAAGGACTAAAAATCAAAACTTTTTGCAGTAGAAAGTCAAGCTTAAATCAGTATGCAAATAGGTCCAAAAGCTTAAGCAAAACAAGGGTTTAAAGGGCTAGTTCCTCACCCTTGAAGAACACCTTCAAAGCTGCAACTCCAGCAACTTCTTTGAGCTCAAACTAGTCCAAAAACTCCAAAACAAACCTCAAGAAGCCTCAGCAACAAAAGGATGGTGTTTGAGTGTGTGTTTGTGTGTTAAAGTGTGGTAAAACTACACTCTTGAAGCACAAAATGAAGAACAAGAGCAAGATAGAGATAAATGTGTATCTATATATTCCAAGCACAAACTTCTGAACCTAGAGGAGGAGGGGGGAGGTTCTCTCTTATAGAGAACAAGAAACAAGCTTGTTGGACAAGCTTTGGCCTCAAAGCCATCCCTTCATAGACATGTATGGAGGATGGCTTTTGTGCCTTCCAGCTGGCACAGTTGGCCTAAAAATATCTCCAAAAAGGTGATAAAAAGCAGCTAACCACTTGAAGTGGTTGGCCAGCTACTTGAAGTGGTCGGCCGACCACCACAAGTGGTCTCCCAAGACAAAAAGCGGTCGGCCATGGGGGGAGAAGGTCTAAAGCATGAAAACAATGTAGTGTTGTGGTGGCCGACCAGAAAAGATGGCCCAAAGACCAAGGAGACCAGTTGGCCGACCAAAAAACTGGCTGGCGGGAAGAAAAGTGGTCTCCCATCCTTGTACCACCTTCCAAACAAGGAAAACAAGGTTTGTACCAAAAACAAACCAAAAAGGTTGCAAGACGAAAGTTCGGGAGACAAAGCGCACAGTCGAGAGACCCGAAAACTAGTCTACGAGCACCAAAAGTGGTTTACGACCACAAAAGTGGTCTCCTGGACCACAGTGCTCCTCTAGGTAGAGGCAACAAGGTGTGGTTCAAAAACCACACCAAACAGAGAACATTAAGCAGTCTCGAGACAAGGTGCGCAGCCTAAGGCTCCGAAAATAGGAAACTAGTCTCCAAGCGTGAAAAGTGGTCTACGACCACAAGACGGGGTTTACAAGACCCCTCCCTCCCTCCAAGGAAGAGAAGCAAGGCATGGTCCCCAAATTGAGCCAAAGCACAAAAAGTTCAGAGGCCCGGAGGTAAGGCACTCAGCCGAAAACTCTGGAAACTCGAAACGAGCACAACATGCACAATCACCGAGTGCTCAATTGATGACGTCTGAGTCTTAAAGTCGGTCAAAAATGGGGTGTCTACACTAGCATACTTGCCATGAGGCTAAGTGCTTACTTGTTAAACTGTTTGAGTGCCTGTGGATGAAGGTTTGTTCCTTAAATTGGAATGATTCAATGAATGTACATTTAAGCCCACTTTGTCAAGTGGCACAATCACAAACTTTAAGCCTACTTTGTTAAGTGGTGAAATCAAACTCTTTTTGAAAAACAAACATGAAATTGAATTGTTCCAATTCCGGCAAACTAGTCTATAACTTATATACGCGCATCACATAGTAAATGTTGGCCTAAAAAAACGGAACAAGAGCATATAATGTTGATAAAAATCATATCATGATTAGAGGCCGATCTTTGATCAGGCAAGCGAGGGTGCTTAATTAATGACCTTCCCCTCTTGTACCTAAGTTCCTGAGCCGAGGCAATCTTGGTGATGATGGACACATGGCCTTTGGCACGAGTCATGGGTTTCCTAAATTTCTCCAAAATAAAATATTTAGGTGGCGACTCTAGTCTGGCAAAGCAGTCCATTTTTGGCATTTTGATTCAAAATCGATTTTCCAAAAGATTTGCTGGATTTGTACTCTTTGGTGTTTATCAATTTCACATTGCACTTGTGAGATTAGATTCAGAACCATTGGAGCCCGAACTATAGGGCTTCTTTCAAACTTCCAAAAGAGGGGCACGAAAAAGCCGAGCTACACACGCATAGAACATGCCATCAATTAACATTGTATCTCAGTTGTTTATCTCGCATAGAACATGCATTTTCACTAGATCGCACTTGTTAAGTTCTTTACTTTCTTCCTTTGTCAACACAGACAAACGATATTGTATGTACGGTTCATTCACTTTGTGCATCTATCGCACTTGTTCGCTTTGTGCATCTATCGCACTTGTTCACTTTGTGCATCTATCACACTTGTTTACCTTTGTGCATCTATCACACACCACTCTCCTGTACCTCGAGACGTGAGAAGCACGCGCCCAAGTGGTTCTCTTGCTATCTTAAGATGTGTGACACGCGGCCCTAGGCGGGTTTTATCTCGGGATGTGTGAAACACGACCCTGAGTGGTTTTTGTTTCTCATGACGAGTGAAACGCGGCCCTAGGCGGGTTTTATCTCGGGACGTGCAAAGCACGCCCCCAAGCTATTTTCTTGCTATCGTAGGATACGTCACACATGGCCCTGGGAGGGTTTTATCTTAGGACATGTGAAGCACACGCCCAAGCGGTTTTCTTACTATCTTAGGACGCGTGAAACACGGCCCTGGGCGGGTTTTATCTCGGAACGTGTGAAACACGGTCCCAGGCTATTTTTGTTTCTCATGACACGTGAAACTCGGCCCTGGGTAGGTTTTATCTCGGGACGTGTGAAACACGGCCCCGAGCGATTTTTATTTCTCAGGACACGTGAAACGTAGACCTGGGCCGGTTTTATCTCGAGACATGTGAAGCACGACCTGAGCAATTTTTTTCTTGTTCCTTAGGACGTGTGAAACGCGACCCTAAGTGGGTTCTCTTATATCTTAGGATGTGTAAAATATGACCCCGAATGGTGATCTCAGTTTTTTTCAAGGCGCGTGAAATGCAACCCTAAGCGGTGTTTTCTTCCCTCGCCTTTTGTTTTGGCATGATTAGAGTGTGGTTTTATCTTTTTGCATGGAACATGTGTTGGTTTTAAGCTTGAAGTTGCTCATTCATGTATTTTTATCTTGCTTATTATATTCATTCTTGCTCATTGCATTTGTTCTTGCTTATTGCATCATTTTGCATGATTATGAGTTTTTTAAATGGCCAGCTTCGGGTAGCGTGTGAGTCCAGCTTTTAAAGTTGCATTGTGCATATCATTTTGCATTTTGCCCTAGCACTACGTTGGTTTGATTCCTTGCAAGGGGATACGTAGGCAGCCTGAGGGCGCAACCATTTTGTTTCTGTCTTGATTGTTTCTTCAAGTCTTACGGCCTTGTCAAAATGGGTCATCTTCGAGCTTTGACATTCACTCACGTCATTTCATGACTCTGAGCTCTGTCAAAGAGGGACAACTATAGACACCCCATTTTTTATGGCCCTTACGACTTTGACGTCCTTGCATGCACACCCGATGATGAGTTTATGTGCTCGCCAAGTGCTCGAAGTCCTCAGCAAAATGCCACAACTTTAAGCCTTTTAAACCCTGTACCTTTGTTGTCCCAGTTTTGGACCAAGCCTAGCTTTTCCAGCCTGCAGCCTTTGCTGGCCTGCCGGCCACCATTTTTGGGCTATCGGCCACCGGTGTATTTTGCAAATGTTTTATGTCAATTGTGCCAGCTGTTTGCACAAATGCATGCATCTTCACCTATGTGTAGGGATGGATGTTTTTTAGGGAATTTCTTGGTTCTCTATATATAAAATACCTCTCTTATTGTTTTAAAGGTTAGAAAATTTTGAGCTTAAAAATTTTCCTCTCTACCAAATCTCTACACTTTTGCCTACAATTCTTCAACGTTTGCCTATACACCCTTAACCAAATCTCTTCACCTTTGAGATGAGGTACTTTTGAGCTTGGTTTGAGCTCTAGAGGGTGTTGTTTGCTTGTTTTGTTGCTTGGAATTGCTTATTCTCTTTAAGAGGTATAAGGTTCTACCTATTTGTTTGCTTTCTCTACTTTCTTTCTTACTGTTTTTTCATTGTTTTGAGCTGTCAAAATTCTATGTTTTTTGGGCTGACGCTTAGGTTTAAGGCCATTAAAGGTTGAGGGGTTGATAGCTCTTCTTTGTACCTTGTTTTGGAGGCCTTTACCCTTGTGTTTCCCACCCTTTTACTATATTTTTACAAACTTTTAAACACTAATTTTTAGAGCTTTTTTAGTGGCCAAAATCATGTTTTGAAGTCCAAATTTGGAGGGGTTAGCCTCCCCTTCTTGTGTCTTGCTTACTAGCCTAGTTAGTGCCATGTTTTAGCATTTTAATCTAACCTTTTTTAGCTCAATTCCAGCATGTTTTAGGACTTGTTTTAACCTATTTTGGCACTATTTTGGGCTATTGTTTGTATTTGGGCTTTGTTTTGCATGCTTCTAGTGTAATATTCCTCACAAGTTTGATGTTTTAGGTCTTAGACATCACTTATTTGAGTTGATAGCACTTATTTTGGGCTTTTCATACTTCATTTGAGCACTAATAATCTCTGCAACCTCCCTCCATTCTTGATTTTTCATTTTTCTTTGAAAGTGGTTTCAAGTCATTTGTTTGCCCAAGTATGAAATTAAGGTTTCATACTTAATGGTTTAATCCCTTAGGGGGTTCATTACCAATGGTATGATGCTTCTTTCATACCCAAAGCAGCTTGTGTTTTGAACCCTCTTTCCATTAGAGGACTTTAATTCACTATTGGACTTAATTAGATTAAAGAATGGTTGGTAACTTAAAATGAGTAACTAAAACTTAGAATTAAAAGTGAGAAAGATAATAATTTGGTTGTGTTCAATCAGACGTTAATTGAACACATGGAAGCTTGAGCCATTTCATACTTGTTAGTGATGAAATGATTCAAGTCTCCAAGGTCAACTTCTTCCCTTGATCTTGCATGAAAGGAAGGAGGTTTGTGTCTTGTTTTGCATTTATTGAAATTGCACATCTTGAATCACAAGCCATCATGCAATCAAATTTCTTGAGTTGGTGGTTTATGGCTTAAGTACACCACTTCTTTGATTTGCTCATGAAAAGGAGGGTTGAGTTGTGCAAACAAACCCTTGAAATACCCTATATATGCTCTGTTTATCCTCTATTGTAGCGAGATGAACCTATGTAGCAGTGACCGGCAGGTGGCTAATAGACCACCTTTGATGGCTAGCAGGCCACTTTCATGGCCGGTGGGTGGCCGGCAATCCTCGTCATTGGCCAACCGGCCACTGGTACAAAACTGAGCAGAGAGTTTGTATGGCAAAACAAAGTGAGCAACAATGTTGGTGTTCAACTATGCAAACAGAGGCATTCGAAAGCAAAACAGTGGCTTTTTGGGTGAAAACCGAGCATGCACATGAACATCCCTTGTTTCCCAAGGCATAGTAGTTAGTCTTGTAGTTTAATTACTTAATTCTCTTAATTACGCTTGTGTTGTAATTATTTAATTAATTAAAGTAATTAGCTAGTTGTGATGTTGTAATTTGCTTAACTAGTTAGTTAATTCAAGTGTTGTAATAATTAGTTAAGTAATATAGCTTAATTATTTATTTTGGTTTGTAATAGTTAGCTTAATTAGCTTAGTTTTAATTAGTTAATTAATTAGCTAGTTCATTCGGACTCTCCTTCGTGAGAGCGCAATGTTGTAATAATGTGCATGTCTTCTAACTCCACTACTTTCTCCCTTAATTTAACTGCTTACGATGGTTAGTTTAGGGACTTCATGTTTCAATTAGCATTCTCCATGTTTGCATCCATTTGTATTGCATACACTGAGCCTCTGTTCATCATTCTAACTGCATTGTTAGTTTAATATATTCTTTGAATACGTGCTCAGATCGCATGCTATCAAATTTTCTCATATACCATATTAGTAGCCGAGCCGAGTAATTGCATATGGCATGAGTTGCATTAGTCATCTTGCATAAGTTGATAATCATGCATGTTTTCTAACTCTTTTGTTCATTTTGGCTTGGAGTACTATGTGAGCCTTTACTCGCTTTAGCATATTGCATATTATGTTAGTGTTGTCATGTTTAGCATGCTTTCCATGAGGCTAAGTACTTAAGTGCTATAACTGCTTGAATGTCTGTGGATGAAGGCTAATTTCCTGAATTGGAATAATTTGAGTAATGTTTATATGTGATCACTTTTTCAAGTGGTACATATTTTGAAACGATTTTCAAAACAAACATGACTCAAAATGTTCCAATTCTTGCAAAGTTAGTCTATACTTGTGTGTGTCTGCGTCACATAGTAATGCTAGCCTAACAAACCGGAACAAGAGCATATAATGTACATAAAAATCATATCATGATTAGTAGAGGCCAATCTTCGATCGGGTGAGCGGGCGTGCTCAAATATATGCATGACCTTCCACTTTTGTACCTAAGTTCCCGAACCGAGACAATCTTGGTGATGACGGACAAGTGGCCTTTGGCACGAGTCATAGGTTTCCTAAATTTCTTAAAAAATATTTAGGTGGCGACTCTGTATCTGGAAAAATAGTCCATTTTTGAATTTTTTTGATTCAAAATTGATTTTTCAAAAGATTTGTCGGATTTGGACTCTTTGGAGTTTATCAATTTCACATTGCACTTATGAGATTAGATTCAGAACTGTGGGAGTCCGAGCTGTAGGGCTTATATTTCGAACTTCCAAAAGGGGGCACGAAAAAGCCAAGCTATATTGCCATTATCTATTACAATCGCTCTTAGAATTCCAAACCTGGTGATTATATTCTTCTAGATGAAGTTCTTCACATCCATATCTCGGATGTTGGCCAACGATTCTACCTTTACCCATTTTGTGAAGTAGTCAATAGCTACCAACAGGTACTTTCTCTGTCTAGTTGCCTGGGCCACTTACCCAACAAGATCCATGCCCCATTGGGCAAACGGTGCAGGACTAGACATTGGATTCAAATCTGCTGTTGGCTAATGTATCAAAGGTGCAAACCTTTGACACTTCTCACACTTCCTGACATAGGTTTCAGCATCCTTTTGTATGTATGGCCACTAGTATCCTTAGGATATGGCTCTATGGGCAAGTGACTTGCCCCCTGCATGGCTTCCACAAATTCCTTCATGGATCTCATATAAAAAGTCCTCTACCTGAGAGGGATGCACACACCGAAGTAGAGGTCCAGTGAAGGATCTTCTGTACAGATAGCCTTCTGCTGAAAGGCAAAACCTAACCGATTTCAACCTAGTTTTCTGTGCCTTTTTCAGTCATCTGGTAGTCTGCCCTCTCTGAGGAACACAACTATGGGGTCCATCCAATTGGGACCCATTTCCATGCATATTGCTTCGTACTTTGTTATCAGAGGCTCTACACTTGGTCCTGTCAGATAATCGACCATGATTGTCCTTGGTTCCCCTGACTTTATTGCACTAGCCAGGTTTGCCAAGGCGTCAGCATGACTATTATCATCTCGACTAACCTGCTGTAGCCGAAAATTCTCAAACAGTGTTAGCAACCCGACAACTTCCTTGACATAGGCTATCATCCTTTCATCTCGGGCTGCATACTCAACCGTTGCTTGATTCATAATAAGTTGGGAGTCACAAAAGACTACCACCTCATTGGCTTACATGGTTGCTACTAGTTTTAGTCCTATAATTAGTGTCTCATACTCTGTTTTGTTATTTGAGGCCTTGAACCCGAAGTGAATAGACTGCTCTATCATTCACCCATCTGGCAATACTAACACTATTCCTGCCCCTGCTCCCTACCGATTTGAGCTTCCATCGACAAAGAGCTGGAAGGAGTCTCCGATGTAGATATCATAGGGTTTTTATTTTTCTTCCTTCTTCTGCACTACTAGTGTGGGGTTCATTTGCCCCAGTTGGGTTTCTTCTTGCTCCCTTGGACATCCTAAGCTGCTATTCACCGGAGCCCGCCTTGGGATTGAGCTAGAAGTGAACTCGACTACAAAGTCGGCTAGCATCTGGCCCTTGATTGTTGTTCTAGGCCTGAACTCCAAGTTGTATTGGCCCATCACCACTGTCCATCTGGCCATTCGGCCTATCAGATCTCCATGCCATACTACAACAAGGACTTCAGGGGATGCTCAATCAGCACCACAATCTTGTGGACTTGGAAATAGTGATTCAACTTTTTGGAAGCCATCACCATGCCTAGTGTCAATTTTTCTAGAGGCAAGTACTTGGTTTCTACACATGCTAGGGTTTTACTCATATAGTATACTGAATTTTGCTCTCCCTCCTCTTCTCGAATTACCATTACATTTACTGTGTGGTATGAAACTGCCAAGTATAGGAACAATTCTTCTCCAAGTATTGGATTTGACAAAACTGGAGCTGTTGTTAGGTATCTTTTCAAGTTAGCCATGGTGGCTTCGCACTCTTCTGTATACAAAAAATCTGTGGCATTTTTTAACAATTGAAAAAATGGCTTGCACTTATCGAAACTTCAGCTGATAAATCTATTTAGGGCCGCTACCTTGCCAATCAAAATCTGAACCTACTTGGCTGATGTTGAGCTCTTCAAGTCAAGGATGGCCTTGATCTAATCTGGGCTTGCTTCAATGTCCCTCCTGGTCACCAAGTATTCCAGGAATTTACCAGATCCGACTCCAAATGCACATTTAAAGGCATTGAGCCGAAGCCGATATGCTTTCAGGATATCAAAAACTGCCTGTAAGTCGGTCAGATGGTTACCAAGTTCTTTGGTCTTCACGACCATGTCATCGATGTAGACCTCTACTGTCTTTCCAATTAGGTGCTTGAACATCTTGGTCACTAACCTCTGGTAGGTTGCTCTTGCATTTTTTTAATCCAAAAGGCATACTCTCTAACAATAGAGTCCTTTCGGGGTGATGAATGTCGTCTTCTCTTTATTTGAGGCATATATTGCTATATGGTGGTAGCCTCTATACGCGTCCAAGAAACTCATCCTTTCATGCCCTGAAGTGGCATCTACTAACTGATCAATCTTAGGCAGTGGGAAATTGTCCTTGGGGCAAGTCTTATTCAGGCTGGTGAAGTCTACACAAACCCTCCACTTGCCGTTTTTCTTTTTGACTACCACTGTGTTGGACAGCCGGGTAGAATAGTTCACCTCCCTAATGGCCTGGGCTTCCAATAACTTGTCCACTTCCTCCTCAACTACCTCCACATGTATCAATGTCGGCCTCCTTGCTTGTTGGATGACAGGTTTAGCCGACCTGTCTACATTGAGCCTATGGCAAGTGACCTCGAGGTCAATGCCAAGCATCTCGTAGGGTGTCCAGGAAAACACTTCTATGTTTGCTTGCAAGAAAGCCTCTAACTTCCTTTCCTCCTCCTCAGCTAAGCCTGAGCCAAGAAGGAAGAAGCGCTCTCCACCATCTTCTCAGACCAGAATCTTTTTTAAAGCTTCCTTACTCTTGTCGGCTGGTTTTTTGCCAACATCATCTAGGACCTCCATGTTCTCGTCATCAATTTCTACTATCTCTACTTCTCGCACATTGCAAGTGAACTTCATTGCTGCCATGGAGCAATTTTTTGCTTGCACTTGATCCTCTCTGACCTCCTCAATCCCGTGTTCGGTTGGGAATCACAACAGCTGGTGCAATGTTGAGGGAATAACCCTCATTGTATACAACCACGATCTACCCAAGATAACATTGTAAGGGGAGGGGGTGTTAATTACTGTAAACTCGGTGCTTACCTTCTCGATGCTTGCCTGCACCTCCATATTCGTGGCTCCTAGAGGCTACGTAAGCGTTCCGTTGAATCTAACCATTGGGTTGTTGGATTGTTCCAGATTATCTGGGTAAAGGCCAAGCTCCTTGTAACATCTAACATACATGATGTCACAAGAACTGCCTTGATCAACCAGTATGCGTCATATCTAGCACTCTCCAATCTTTAGTGTTATCACCAGGGCATCGTTGTGTAGATGTTGCACCATATCTAGGTCTGCCTCAGTAAAAGAAACCATTGGTCCTTGGTACTCATTTGTCCCAGGCTTCTTTTACTGGACCTGATACACGTGCTGCAGGTGCCTTACTCTCTAAGTCTCCCTACGTACATCATTCTCATTGACCTTTGAGTGAATCAAATTGATCACTCGAGGTCCATCTGCTTGCTACGATAATGATGGTGGAGGTGGTGCTGCCGGTGCCTGGGGTAGCCTTGCTTGCTCTTCCCTTGTCCTGTCCTCATCTACTAGGTCTCTCAAGTGACCCTGTCTGACCAGATCCTCCAAGTGTGTCTTCAGAGCCCTAAATCCTTGAATCAAGTATCCATCCTCATTATGGTAAGCATAATGCTTCCCTAGGCTCCTTCCCATAAACTCACCAAGGATCTTCTACAGCACTCTGTAATACAGTTGGTTCATGATCCTTTCCAGAGCTTTGTAGACCAAGATTCTGAATAGAGTGGTGACTACCTATGTAGCTCTCAACCTTGTTTCCTGCCTATTAAAACCAGTATTACCTCGGCCTCACTTCGGCAAGCCATTTCTCTTCTCCCATTTTGGTGTCTTCATCCCCTATGTGTCTTCTTCTGCTCTGGAATACTTCTCAATCTGTGCCATGAGCTCCTCCATACTTTTTGGTAGAGTTTTTGCCAATGATATCTGAACAGGACATTCATTATCCAGGCCGTTTTTAAAAGACACGACCGCCAGCTCCTAGTTGCAAGCAGGAATTCGATTCACCACCTTGTAATATCTCTTGGCGTAAGCCCTGAGGCTTTCACCCTTACTAAGGTTCAAAGCCAGTAGGGAGTCTACCCTTAGTGGCTACAAATTGTTTGTAACAAACTTGGCCACAAACATCTCGGCCAGGCCTTCCCAACTCTTTACGGTTCCTTTCGGCAACTTGTGGAACCAATCCGATGCGATTTCCCCAAAGGATGAGGGGAACACCTAACACAACAACTGCTCATTCCCTTTCCAAAAAGCCATCAAATTCAAATATAAACCAACATGAAAGTTCGGATCAGACTTATCGTCATAAATCTAGAACCTTGGCATGTGGCATCTCTTTAAGGCCTCAAATCTATCCAACTCCACTGAGAACAGTGTTCTTGGCTTGACGGGGGATGTGACCTAGGTGTTGAGTCGCTTCCTCTGGAGGTAGTCTCTCAGATCCTCCTTCGTTCAGTAGGGAGCTTGGCTATCAACAAATTTCAACCTTTTTGGGGCGCTACTCCCAGTGTCATTGTGCGTCCTCTTTGACTTCTCTTCGTTCATTGTATCAAAGCAAAGGCCCTTCCCCTAGATATGCCGAGGTTCTTTGGCATAGGTCCCTTTGGTTCATGGTGTCTTCTGCGACTCACCTCTCACTGACTCTGCTCGCCCGACATCTTATGAAGGCCGATGTGAGCGCTCCTTTTCCTTGCCATGCTGTGGGACTGCTGGGATTGTTTTCTGACCCCCTTTCTGGGCATCAGTCTTGGCCGCTGGTACCAGCGTGTCCTACAACGAGAACGATGGTTGCATCACGTTGTTCTGCGTCATGAAGTTGACAACTAATTATATGTCTGCCAACTTGTTTGCCATTCCTTTCATCTCGTCATCCCTCCTCAGGCATCTATCCTTCCATACCTAGAGATCACTTTCATTGTAATACTCATCTCGACCTGCTTTCTTCCGGGCGTTACCCTCTTTGCCAACATTTTTCTCCCAAGGATTCAGATCATGTGCTCCTTCATTGTGATTTTTCTCCCCGATGTTAGGATCTACATGTTTACCACTCTCATTGTGGACATCGTCTCCAATCTTTTCTTCTTACCCGTTGTTGGCCATCTATTCTATTCTAAGTTCCCACAGACGACGCCAAATTGTAGGCGTAGATTTCTGACCACACAACCAAACGGGGGACTTAACTAGAAAGCACCAGCAGAATAGATTAAGCCCAACAACTTGCACAAGAAGATAAGAATTCGACGATGGTTCATCTACCCAAGGGCACTCCGACGATCAAGTCAATAGATCTAGAACTCTTGTCCCTTATCCACTTATCTCAGATTTCGGTATCTTCGCAGATAACCTCGGCCTAGCGTGACCAGGCCAGGCCACGTGGCACCTCGACTGATACTTTGGCATCACCTTAGCCACGTGCTGTCATTCACAAAATGCTTCTCCACACTTCCCATATCCCATCTACGAGTATATCAGTGATCTTCTTTGGCTTCTTGTTGACTTTTGGTAGCTTTGTTGTTCTTTTGGCTTGGTTTTTTTTCTTCCTCGTTTTGTTCTACAAGTGGCCCTTTGGGGTCTTCTTTGTATACTGTTGTTTTGTTTAATAAATATTATTTTGTTTTGGAAAAAAAAGAAAAGAAAAGAAAAGAAAAAAGATCCCTTACTATACGCTCTCCCAAGAAAAGAGCCTCATTTACCACTAAGAATGGCAATGGGGCAAGGAGGACTGGATTTTACCATCTACGTCCTCAATCTTCAATTTTTATTTTTTGTTTCTGTCTTCATCCGCAATCCCCAACGGAGGCCATTTTCATACTACCACCCCCACTCCTAATGGGGATCGATTTTCCCCGCCCCTGACATTCTCGCATCATTCCTAAATTCTGTTGCATTATTATTATTATTATTTTAAGATTTTCTTTGCTTTAGGTCCATATCTCCATAATAAATAAAGAAAACAAGAATAAAAAATTCAAGAATTGAAAAATGTAAGTGAAAGGGATAAATTGATTAAGGTTGTGTTTGATTCATGAATTTGGGGATAGATTTGGACAAATTTCATACACATTTTCTTTTTTTCCTTTCCAAATTTTTTCCTAAATTTATGAACCAAATACAACCTAAAAGAAATAATAACATAAATTAAAAATGAACTAAAAATTGTATAGATCATTCCAGACAATTTTTCTACTTTTAATAAATTGATTTAATAAAAATAATTTTTTAAAGTGTATATGTGAAAAGAAAACTCTCTTCTTCTTTTTCCCATTAGTTAATATCAGTAATTTGAGAAAACCTATGATTAGTTGGAATACACTGTACCATATCAAAAACTTGGCTTGTTTCTTTTATTGTACACGCACCCAGGATAAAGCTAAAGGGGTTGGGATTAACCAAACCTATTGGGTGTGTTTGTTTTGAAGGATTAGGGGGTGGAATTAGACTATTAGTCCCACCGGACTAATAGTCCATTGTTTCATTTTTTTTGCTCCGGACTAATAGTCTCCCCGAACTATTAGTCCCACAAATATGGGACTATCCTATCCCATGGGGGGAGTGGGATAGAAACCATGGGATTGGTATCCCATGGGATTATTTTGTGAAATGTCCATTTTACCCTCCATGCTATTACTTAGCAAACAATTAGAAAAGGATAACATAGTCTTTTGAACATTTATAAATTATTTTTTTAGTGTTGTTAATTTAAAATTATATATTAAATAAAAAATTTAAATTATAAATTATAAATTTAATTTAATTAAAAATAATAAATTATAAATTATGGCTTTATAAATTAAATTTTTTTAGTGCTGTTGAAAATTAAATTTATACATTAAATAAAATTATTTTTTATTGTCATTAATTTAAAATTATATATTAAATAAAAAATATAAATTAGAAATTAGAAATTTAATTTAATTGAAAATAATAAATTAAAATAATTAAAAATTGTGCAAAAAATAAAATAAAATAAAATTTTATTTAATCTAGCTAAAAATAATTAAAATATTAAAGTTATGTTTAATATTGCTATTACTTAGTAAATAATTGAAAATGATAAAATAGTCATTTGAGCATTTATCCTTCTCTATAATATCCCAAACAAACATTGGATAATTAAAAATAATCCAATCTAGAAATCTAATCACATGACTAAACAAACATAAGATACAAATTTAGTCCAACCAAATAGTCCTGGTATAATATATCACAGGACTAATAGTCCGATGGATTACAATCCCCCCTTATCCAGTCCGTCCAAACAAACGCACCCATTCACCAACTCCTCCCTGAAGCGAATGGGGATTCACCAACAAAATGCGTTAACCAATCCGTGGAGGAATTTTTTGGAGAAAGACTGCTCGAGCGGGTCGGTGCATGTCCCCATCAAATCGAAGCACCATTGCTGGCTTTTCCCATATTAAGCCTATTTTGCATCTTAATTCCCAAACTGGGCCTAGTTTGGACGGAATTCCCAAACTAGGCTAAAGCGCTATTACAAATCGCATTTTCACTGTTTGGAGAACAAAATGTGATGAATAGTGAAAACACTATTTCAAATCGCACTTTTAATTAAGAAAGCGTGGTTGCAAATCACGCTTTACACCTAAAAAAATTTTCTGAAGAAAACGCTATTCGAAATAGCGCGTTCACCCTGCATTTGTTTTGTGAATAAAATGCTATTTGAAATAGTGTTTTCACTGTGCATTATTTTTTGTTCAGAAAATGCTATTTGGAAACACGCTTTCACTGTTAATAAATGTAAGCGTGGATTTAAACAACGCTTTTACTGTTCATTTTTTTTTTTAATATTTTGTTTTTTTTTTCCTATTCTCATTGTTTTGGTGATAATGTAATTCATAAAAAAAAATTTGGCTTTACTAAAGCCATTCTCATGTTAAATTTTTTTTTTTTTTTTTTTTGTCTTTGTTTTGGTTTAGAATGTGTAATTCAGAAATTTTACATAATATGGGAAAAACCTCTTCTTTTCATATATTAATTTGTGTTACATCATATGAGAAAAGCCTCTTCTTTATATATTAATTTTACATAATATTTTTAACAAATTACCAAACATTTGGGAATTAAGCCAATTTATATATCATTTAAATTTTTATGGGAAAAGCCTCTTTTCATATATTAATTTTACATAATATTTTTCATATATATAATTTTAAAATCATGTTCATTTAGATATTATTAAGCCAATTATGTTCATTTACAAAATTCATGCTTTCAATGTTCACTACAGTAAGCATGGATTGAAATCACGCTTTCACTATTCATTTAAATTATATTTAATTTTTTTTTGTAAATTTTTTTTGTTCTGTTGTCATAGTTTTGGTAATAATGTAATTCATAAATTTTTTTGGCTTTACTGAAGTCGTTCTCATGTTAATTTTTTTTTTTTTTCTTTTGTCTTTGTTTTGGTTTAGAAAGTGTAATTCAGAAAAAAAAAATTTGTCTTTACTAAAGCCGTTTTCATGTAAATTTTTTTTGTTTATTGTTTTGTGTTTGTTTTGGGTTAGAAGGTGATGATGTAATTAATAATTTTTTTTTTTTTTTGCTTTACTAAAGCCGTTTTCATGTAAATTTTTTTTTTCTTGTCTTTGTTTTGGGTTAGAAGGTGTTATTCAGAAAATTATTTTGGCTTTACTAAAGCCGTTTTCATTTAAATATATATATTTATTCTTTTGTCTTTGTTTTGGGTTACAAGGTGAGAATGTAATTCAGAAAACCAGTTTAGTAAAACCGTTTTGTACCCGTTTTCATTAAAAAAATAAAAAATTTTCTTTCGTTTTTGTTTTGGGTTAGAAGGTGACATACATTCTCTATAGTCCGAAGCACATCCACACACTGTGCAGTTCGACGAGCAACGACGAAGGGTGAGACGCGAAGAGCACCGCGGAGTAGGCCAAGAAGACGAAGGCCACTGTGAGAGCTCCTAAAATAAATTTTGTCAACATTTTTGTAATAAAACTTAATACATAATATATGAAGTCACTAATTTACTAAATACTCATACAGGCATGAAAACAACATGATTGAAGTTGCAAATGTAATAGTTTTTAGTTACATAGGTAGTACAGACATAAGTCTCCCACAAAAATACATTCTGGACACCATGAACTGAACACAAATTACATACATCCTGGACACCCTGAACTGAACACACGATACATAAACATAACAGTTAGACAGAGAAACACCTAATTCATTACCTAATATTGCATATTAATAGCCGCAACATTTGACAAACATAATACATAAACATAAACATAACATAACAGTTATACTTAGTCTAACACAGACATTACATATTAATGCATGGCCTAATATTGCCGAAGTGTAGACATTAACACCTAATTCACGCTTAAATCGGCAGGTGGCTCAGAGTTTGAATAATCCGAAAGCTCAACGTCAGAGACAAGTTCAGGATCCTCCATGATACCCTTAATAGCCGCAACATTTGGTTCTGTTTTGTTCTTCTGGGCATCCTTCTTAACTATGTATAGCTGCATATCTCAGGCTAACCTACGGCACATTTCAGAAATCTCACGTTGTAGTCTTTCACATAGTCGATCAACATTATCAAGATCTTCCTTTTGGATCTCAACAGAACGTGCTTTTGGCACCTTAAGTTGATTTTCCCGACTTAAGGTTTCCAGTTGTACCCGCTCTATAAATAGTGCGGGCCACTTGAGATGAGCAGCGTTAGATAAACCATATCCTGTTTGATTGTCAGATGGCTCCATACATGAACCTCCTTGAACTGGATAATACTTGGGCATCAAAAAATGTCATTTCCCAAACCTATCACGATAACCACAAGCATAATCTAAAACAGGTATTCCCACTCCCTCCCATGAATCGTCTTCAGCATCGCCACGGCCCCTTCCCCCTCCTCGTCGTGAACTGTCACCCCTTTCCAAGTTCGTACCACCTCTGCGATTCTCACTCCCTCCCATGAATCATGTAGCCATGCTAATTTTTAAAAACAAATGAATGATAATTTCGTAGGGCGAAATGAGTTGTAAGTTGTGTCTTCACCTTTAGTCGTTTATATAGTTGGTTATGAACGGCTTTAGAAAGATGCCTCTGCATGACAATCCCACATATATGAACAAGGTATGAGTTGTCACTAGACTGAAAAAACAGAGAAAAGCAAATACTGTGTACCAAGTCACGTGACTTGACAATCCATCTGCATATACGGACAAAATAAGGGCATGCTCACTGTAAGGTAAATCAGTGAATTCACTGTTGCCATGTGACTTTCTGAATTGAGACTCCCACATATATCAATAAGAGATGAGTTGTCACTGTAATAAAAAAAAATTGAGCAAAAAATCAAGAAAACCAAAGCCTGTGCACCAGGTTACATGACTTCACAATCCATCTGCATATACTGACAAGTCTCTCCACGATTTGACTACTCAATGTGTGAAAAAATGAAGCTTATGTAGGCAATGTTGTGTTTCACTTAGCTATGCATCATTCACTGTTACGACCTACTATTTGTATTTCATTGAAAAGTATGACTATTTGAATTTTTGTTGTCATTTGGAATTATTTTAAAATCAACTTTTGAATATTCAATTTGTAATATTTTGGGAAACATTTACAATCTCAACTTTTTAAATCAACTTGAAAATAATGGTGGATCTTGTGAGTGAAACGTGGATTAGGTAAGAGTACTTGGCCACCAATGTTTGTGAATATCATGGTGCATTCAAATCTGTCCAGAAAAATGGTGTTACTTAGTCCCCCAACTGGACCAACCACTTGGCTTTGAGCTTGTTTGTCCACCCCCGAAGTTTAGTTTTCTGTCAACCCCCCATTCCTTACCAAAGTCATCATTTGTACTGGACTAACAAGAATTAGAAGGTGACTCTTTCTTCTTTCCTGATGGAGATTGAAATTCTTTACGTAGAGGATCCCTATTTGATGAGGCCCAGTTAAGGGAAGCTTTTCACCGAGCTACCTATTCTGTTTTATGTGTTATTGAAGACGGTAGTTCGTTTGTCTGAACTTTATTAGTCCCCCAACTGGACCAACCACTTGGCTTTGAGCTTGTTTGTCCAGCCCCCGAAGTTTAGTTTTCTGTCAACCCCCCATTCTTTACCAGAGTCATCATTTGTACTGGACTTACAAGAATTAGAAGGTGACTCTTTCTTCTTTCCTGATGGAGATTGAAATTCTTTACGTAGAGGATCCCTATTTGACGAGGCCCAGTTAAGGGAAGCTTTTCACCGAGCTACTTGTTCTGTTTTATGTGTTATTGAAGACGGTAGTTCGTTTGTCTGAACTTTATTAGTCCCCCAACTGGACCAACCACTTGGCTTTGAGTTTGTTTGTCCAGCCCCCAAAGTTTAGTTTTCTGTCAACCCCCCATTCCTTACCAGAGTCATCATTTTTATTGGACTTCCAGGAATTTGAATGCGACTCTTTCTTCTTTCCTGATGGAGATTGAAATTCTTTATGTAGAGGATCCCTATTTCACGAGCCCCAGTTAAGGGAAGCTTTTCATCGACCTACCTGTTTTGTTTTATGTGTTATTAAAGGCGGTAGTTCGTTTCACCAAGTTTAGTTTTCTGTCAACCCCTCATTCATTACTAGAGTCATCATTTTTACTGGACTTCCAAGAATTGGAAGGTGACTCTTGCTTCTTTCCTGATGGAGATTAAAATTCTTTGTAAATTGATCCCTATTTCACGAGCCCCAGTTAAGGGAAACTTTTCACCGAGCTACCTGTTCTGTTTTATGTGTTTTAAGTATTCACATAATTCAACATACATTAATCCATTCATTAATCCAGAACATTCATTAACTCATTGCAATTCAATAAAGAAAGTCATGAACTAATAAATGTGTAGTCATAAATGTAGTTATTTCATAAACTTCAGGTTCATAAAACAAATATTTGAAATATATCCGTACGTTAGATGAACAACAACATTGTCTTACACTCCAGTAACGAAGATATGACACAACATACATACAAACATATATGAAAGATAACGGTGTTTGATTTCTCATTCCTCATCTGACATGTAGTAGTCAGAGAGATATTTTTCATTGTTTAAGACATTATTTCACTCAGTTACTGTCAAATCTCTGTTGCTTGCTTCTGCCATTTCGGTGGCTAGCTGAAGCATGAAATGTCGACATCTCCGCATCAACATTCTGTTGTTCTCCTTCTTAATTCTGCTAACTGCTTTGTCATAGTCACTCACATTCCGTCTAGCCATGGTCAATGAACGACGATGAGGTACCGGTACCCCAAAGTTACGTAGATCATTAAACAATCCTTCTTGCTCCATTAACCTGAACGCCCATTCTGCTCGGATACCAGCATAATAATCCTTCGAACTCGAGTACTTTTCACTCTTGTAGTCATAGGTAAATGGAGGTAGCAGCCACACTTTTGGATTTCTTTGCCAGCGTGAACTTCCTGCACCTCTTGAAGACATTGTTGATAAAATAAAAAAATTAATAATAATAGTAATTGTAGATATATTACTATTGTTATGACTTCAACAAACATCATACTGGGGTATTTATAGACATCATAGTGGGGGTTAACTAGAGATGATATGGTGACGATAATGCGTGCTGGGGCACTATGGAAGAAGTGATACACGTGATATTATTTTATGTTATTCATTTTATGCAATTTTGAGTACCCATGACTTTGTGTACCTGTGATGTAGTCACAGACGTGGTTATCAGATAAAATCAAAATTGTAGGCCAGAGGATCACAATGCAATCCCTTCATATTCGAGTAGTGAGTTGTCAAATAAAACAAAATACAGTGAGTTGTCACATCGCCACATGAAACTATTTTGTCATGCTTACTTTTGTAATACAGTAAGTAGTCACTTGGAATTGACGATTTCAGTGCACATAGGTGTTTTTAAAAAATTATAAATGAAATCATAAAATGAAACAACGGCTTTAATTTTCTTTGTTTTAAAGTAATATTGTTCATAAACAACTATGAAACAGAGTGCAAGTAAATACACAACCGTCCAACTCACTTCGACCTACAAAACTATCGTTGTTTTTTTCACCAAAATAATAAAATGGTCACCTGATATGTAAACACGATTGGAACTTTGCAGCCTATATTTTATCTTATTTTCACTTAATGAACTTCACAGTCATCCCATTTTCATTGTTATGCATTTTCAGCTTCTTTTCACAGTCGTATTAATGTGACTTAGATGAATTCTGAAATGTGAGGAAAAAACAAAGCATGTAAGTTGCGTTGCACAAAGTCACATGCATCACGTAATGTGAGGAAAAAAGTCACAACGTATACAAGCATGGCAAAGTCAGAAAGTCACATGCATTACTACATCACTGCATAAAGTGACATGCGTCACTGCATCACTGCACAAAGTCACATGCATCATCAGACATCACAAAGTCGATGCATCCTGCATTCTTTGCACAAAGTAACATACCTACCTACTGTGCCCATGTGAATTATGCAATTCATACAAATTTTGAGGGGGTGTCAGAACAAAATAATAATAAATTAATAAATATTTCAATACACCTAAAAAGTAAAAAAAAATTGTGAAAAAATAACAAATTAATAAATACATAAAAGTAAAAAATATTGTAGAAAAAGTGGTTTGAACAATGGGTAGAAAAATATATTGTAGAAAAATATTGTAAAAAGATAAAAAAATATATATATACTTATTTTGATCATCCCAAACAACCTCTTAATTTTCAACTTCCTTTTGAAAGAAGGTAAAGTTACATTTTTACAATAGCCAGGCTGACACCATCTGCGGCACAACAGCCGATGTTGCAGGCCTTTGATTCGTTCATGACTTGACAAAAGTGGAGTCTGGCGGTAATGCCTTCATATAAGGTCAGTGGCATGCATGTGATCGAACAGGAAATGCTCATAAATTGGTTGAGACAAAATATTATAATCAATTAAAATATTTTAGTACTTGAAATTATAAGTATATTTCAATGCAATATTGTAGTCAAAATTGAGGCTGTGTTCAGTTATATTTGTCAAATACATTTTTACCCAATTTTACGAGCGTGGTGTTTGTTTTGGATTTTTAAATTATAACTTCACATTTAATTTTTTTTTTTAAATTCAGGCAGAGAAATTTGACTAATTCGGACATTTAGTCGATTGATTAGCTTGCTTGTTTTCATTTTTCAGAAAAGATTTTTTAGAAAATTCTACTTTCTTAATTTTTGTGTTTTTTTTTTATCGT
This sequence comes from Camellia lanceoleosa, assembly GCA_025200525.1. Lineage (NCBI taxonomy): Eukaryota > Viridiplantae > Streptophyta > Magnoliopsida > Ericales > Theaceae > Camellia > Camellia lanceoleosa. Next base: position 59,356,376 of record CM045761.1, read on the forward strand.
TTTTATTGAATTTTTTTAATATTTTAAGAAATTTTTTTACTTTTTAGACACACCTAACATAAATACACTTAAAAAGTAAAAAAATTGTAAACAAAATCTTTTAAAAATTCACTAAATACCAAAAATATTAAAAAAAATACAAGCATTCAGTACATTTTTTGTATTTTCATGTATTTATTAATTTCTTGAAATATTTTTTCACAAATTTTTTACTTTTTGTTTTCAAATAACAATAAATTATGCAATTCATAAAAGTCGAAGTGACAACTCCTATCAAGTTGATGCATAGTTGTTTAGGTCATCAAAGTTGACGTGACAACTCTAATGCATAGTTGTCATAGTTGTTTACAAGAATTTCATACATATAGCTACCATGTGTATGTATATATGGTATAAATATCGCATCATACCACAACAAAAGTTTGACAGCTATTTCGAGCGATATCATCATGAGATATACGGTGGTTGATCTATATTCAACAATGGGTCGCTATTGGGTTGCAGATGGAGATGAATTTCAATACCCATTAAATCCAAATTTGCGTTACTCACGTGCCACCGTCAATACCATGAGAGCTAAGTAGGAATTTCACATAACTCAAGCAAACGTTCTCGTTGAGTTATGTCGTGAAGTTAATATTAAATTTTCTCGCCAGTTAGCCATGCGTATGCCAGCTGACACTCCACAGTTGTTGCAAAGGACATTGCATCGTATCCGCGACAAAGTTAATCGCATGACCCAACGTTTGCAAAGGTCCTCACTAATGAAGACCACAAATGAGCATGCCGAATATGGGTTAATGGATGATGCACACCAGTACTTCGCCTGGAGCATGGATATTATGTATGAATCTGATATTGAGATGTAAGATGATGATGATAATGAATAAAATTGTTTGGATGAATGACCAAACCATTTATGTTGTAATGGATTTGTAATGCTTATCCACGACTTATCAATGAAGGGAGATATTTCAATTATTTTTAGGCTTCAACAAACATATTTTTTAGACATGAACAAACATATTTTTTATTTTATGTTTTCATGGGTTGTCTAAACATTTTGTTCAAACCAAACGCGTTTGTAATTTATGTTTTTCTAAAAATAAACAAAAATCAGTTTTTAATTTTTTTGTAAACATAAACCAAAAACGTAAACGTTACCAAACGCTACCTTATTTATTTTTATTTTAGGGTTTAGGATTTATAATTTAATTCTTAAAATTTATTTAAACTTCAATTTTATTAATGATTGTCTCAATTTGTAAAATTGAGGAAAAAACGTAAATTACTATAAATATTGCAGAGACTACGGATAATGAGAGAGAGGTAGAGATGTGAAAGAGATTTATGTGATTCATCAAAATAAGTAAGAATAAAAAATTGTGAAATTATAATTGTGAATAAATAAGTATGACACATTTACATCAGCTATACAAGTTTGATTTACAAAAACTATAACAATTACCACCAAAAAAAAAAAAAAAACTATACAGTCCATATCACAACCGCTAATGCCCTAACCTGCTCCCAGTCCCATAACCCCGACCGTGGACCTCCCTCCTCGGTCTCCTGCGGTAGACTCTCTGAATACTGCACTCCTCCCCATGTGGCCCTCCACCGATTGTGGAGCTCGTGGAGTGTGACCCCCTCTCGCATCTCGCTTCGATCCTGTCTCGCATGCAGATCGGATCTTCTTGTGAGTGAAACTCCCTCATCTGGTGCAATCGTATCTTCGCTTGGACCTCAACCTCTGCCTCTAGCCACACCCCGACCACGGCCGCGATGTCCCCCACGACCATAACCTCAGCCTCTCCCTCGCGCTCTGGGGGGGCTCAATATGGGTCTCATCGTCAACGTGGGAGATGTCAGTGAGAACTGCATCATGTGTACTCATGGGCGCAGTCGAAGTAGTCCCAGAAAAGCAGGTGGTAACTGGGTGGGTGGGGTAACAACATCATGCATGAACCAGGGCACGGTCGAAGTAGTCTTCAGAAAAGCAGGTGGTAACTGGGTGGGTAGGGTAACAACATCATGCATGAACCGGGGCGATGTCCAATCAGGGTCAGTATGCTGGGTAGGATGTACGTATGGGAAATCTGGAGAAATGTATGGGGTATCATGCGGTGGGGTGACTGAAGTCCAAGGACATGCTGTGGCTAGCGCTGAAGTGGGAGGCACTAATGTGGACGGGACTGATGTGTCTGGAGTAGCTGCTGCACTGTGTACACTGTAGTCCCCAAAATGTAGACGATCTACCCGATGGGCATGCTGGATCCCCTCGTACAATAACTCTCAGATCTCAGCAAGGGCCTGTAGACCAAGCTGTCCATCACGTCTGAAAAGGGCGTCCTCAGCCAAGTGATATGACCTCCCAACTCAAACCACCTGAACAAAAAATCAAATATATTAGGCTATAGTTGACTGAAAATAATCAATTATGATATTAACAATTATCTGACACTGTAGACACCCCATTTTTGACCGTCCTCAAGACTTGGACGTCACTGATTGAACACTCAGTGATCACCCTTGTTCGTGTTCGTTTTGAGTTCCCGAAGGCCTCGACTGCGCGCCTCGCCTCAGGATCTCTTAACTCGTTCGTTTAGTGTTTGGTTTTGCACCAAACACTTGTGTTTTTGCCTTGGAAGGCAGGGAATGGCTTGTTGGTCATCCCCACTATCCACCGGCCCTCCCTTTACATCACCGGCCATTCCTTGTTGCTACCGGCCGTGGTTGCTTGGTATCAATGGCCGGTCGGCACTCTCTGTGGCCGGCCGACACTTTATTTGGCCGGTGACCTATTTTTCCGGCCGGTCACCCTTCTGCACCCCTTCAGGCTTGGTGCATGCCAGCTGTGCCAGCTGGAATACACCAACACCACTCCCCATGCACGGGGATGGCTGTTTTGAGCCCTTGACCCCCTAGTTCCTTCTAGAAGGATGAACCCTTGGCCAAGCTTCTTGGGGAAGCTTGGCCAGCTGTCCCAGCTTCTTCAAGAAGCCATGAACCATTTGCACCCTTTGCCCCTTTTCATTTAGCTTCCTTAAGAAGCTTAGAGCCTTTTCTTTGCTTATATAAGAGCCCTTCTTCCTCCTTTGTCTGGGGTTAGAAGTTTTGAACAAAAAAACCAGAGAATATATACATACACATCTGTCATATACTCTCTCTCTATATATATATCCCCCTCTCTCTCATCCTTTGTGTGTGTTTTGTGGCCTAAAAGTGTAGTTTTACCTTAGTTTTGCACTAACACACACTACCACACCTTACTTCGACCTTGAGGGACTTAGAGGGTTTGTTCTTGAGTTTTTGGACTTGTTTTGACCAGAAGAGAGTGGCTGGACCTGCTGTTCTTGAGGTGTTCTTCAAGGGTAACTACTTTGCTTTAGTTTTTCCAATTTTGCAACAGCTTTTTACTTGTCTTGCATGATGATTTGAGTTTTGTGTATGACTAGAAAAAGTCTTATATTTGCATGCTTTCAATACTTCATTAAGGTCATTTTGTGGTTTGGGGTCGAAATCACCCTCTTAGGCCTTATTTGGCCCTTTTGGTGCTTCCATTGCTAGGCTTTATTTGCTTGAGTGTTTTGTTCTTTTCACCACTGAAATCCAGTGGATTTTCAGTGGTAAAGAAGAGGGTTTGAAGTCTTGTATAGGGGAGGGACACCCCTCTCCCCTTTGTCCCTCTTTTATCTTTGTTTTGGCTTAAAGGGCAACATGCATGCTTGGCTTGTTCTTGGCTCCATATCAGATGTTTTTGGTGCTATTTAGGTCACATGTTATCTCTGTTTTTGGTCAGATTTGTGGCCCTTTGCATGCTTAACATACTTGGTTTGTATTCCCTTGTTTGTGCTTAGAAATGCATCATGACTTTTGACTACCATGCTCTCATATCTTGGCTTTACTTTGTGAAGTTCTTGGCCATATTTTATCATGCTTAAGGTGCATTAACTTGATTTGGTCTTGTTTAGCATGTTTGGTATAGTTGCTTCACATTTTGGCTTGTGAGCCTTGAATGTGTGAATCATAAACATGCATTGGTTAGGCTATTTCAATGATTTGGAATCATTTAACATGCTATTTCAGTCCCTATACCATGCTTACATGTCTCCATTTATCATCTCATTCATGCCTTGAAGAGTTGGCCTTTCATGACTAGGAATAGGTCATTGTGCATAGCCCTATGTTTGAGGCTTTGGGGCTGCCATATCAGGGGTATTTGGGGCTTATTTTTCATGTTAAAATTCTGTCTTTGGTTGTATGGTTCATGCCATGTTTGCTTGGGGTAGTGGTAGTAGAATGCCCCTTTGTTATGCCTTAGCTTTGGGCCTCTTTGACTTACATGTTTGTTGTGCATTTTGTCCATCATTTGGGATGCTTTTGGCCACTGTTTTGGGGTGGGCTGAGGTCTGCCCCTTCATGGTTTAAGTCCACCATTGCTTACTTGTCACATGTTTGTTGCATGTTTGATTCATGATGTGTTGTCACATGCTAGTTCTTTTGCATACTTGCCATGACATGTTGCATTGCATTGGGCATGCCTTGCATCTTAATCTTATGTTGCATCTCTGAGCCATGTTTGCATAACATGCATTACATTGCTTGGTTTGGGGTGTCAAGCCAAGTGTGAGGATTGAGAAGTGTTCATACTCCAAGTGATGTAACACGTCTCAACACTCGGTCACCGAGGCCCTTGACTTTGACATGATAGGGTCTTGGTATTCATTTGTGTGTTGCATGCATTTTCATTGAATTGCAACCTTGGTCTCTTAGGCCATCATGCATCAAAATGCACAATTGATGGCCCGAGGATTGAGGGCCATGCTCCCTTGAGTCCACTGCATGATAGGAAGTGTGACCATGCTTACATTTGCTTGAAATTCCATACCATACACTGTCTGTCCTTTGTTGCTGTCAAAAACCAGTTCTGCAGAAAATTTTGGCCGACCGGCCATGGATGAATGGCCGATAACATGAAGTCCAGCCGATGGACATTTTCCATGGCCGGTGGGTATTTCCTTTAGCTGATGGTGCTCTACAGTGTGCAGGGAATATGTCCCAAGACTTTGGTAGTTTTCGAAGCGGTGTAAACAGAGGCAATGGGTGGCATGGTGCAGGTTTTCCAAGTAAACGAACTTGAGTATGCATCATTCGTGCATTCCAAGGCGGGGCTGTGGCCTTTTCCCTTCTGCATTTACTTTGTTAATTAATTAGGAGTTTTGTAATAATTAATTTAATATTATTTATTCAGACTGTAATATTTATTTGGACCCTCCGAGTGAGGGCAATTGTGTAATAAGTGTGTGTGAGTGTGTGTATGTCTTCCAATCCCACGTCTTTCTTCCCTTTTATTTACCTGCTTATGATGGTAGACTAGGGCATGTTTAAATTAGCATACAGTATGATAGCATGTTTGCATTCATTCATCTGTTTTGCATGCATCGGGCTCGGCGCATCATTCTAACTGCATCTGTATTTCAATTCCAAATTGAATACGTGTTAGTTGCAGCATTTCACATATCATTGTAGATTAGCCGAGCCTATCTAAGTTGCATTCTGCATGTGTTGCATTAGCCATCTTAACATGAACTAAGATCATGCACTTGATTACTAACTAGTTTCTGTTTTGGCTTGGAGTACTAGGTGAGCTTTTATGCTTTAGCATACCGCATGCGTGTGAGTGTTGCCATAATAGCATGATTACCATGAGGCTAGCTGCTTATGTGATATAACTGCTTGAATGCCTGTGGGTGGAGGTTGAATCACCTAAATTGGAATAATGCATTAAAACTGTGAGTTTTAAGCCCACTAGATAGTGGCAAAACCTTCTTTTCTAAAGCCCACTTGAGGGTGGTAAAACCTGCATTTTAGCCTACTTACAAGTAGCAAACCATTTTCAAAACAAACACGCAATGTTTTGTTCCAATCTAGGTGATTTGGTCTATACTTGTTTGTTGTGCGCATAACATAGTAATTCTAGGCTAATAACCGGAATAAGAACACATAATGCTTTCAAAACAAGATATCACGGTTAGTAGAGGCCGATCTTCGGATCGGGCGAGAGGGGGTGCTCATAGCTGACCTTCCCCAATCGTACCCAAGTTCCCGAGCCAAGGCAACTTTGGTGATGATGGACACGTGGCCTTTGGCACCAAGTCAGGGTTTCCTAAATTTCCCAAAATAAAATATTTAGGTGGCGACTCTATATCTGGCAAAGTAGTCCATGTTTGGCACTTCTTTTCTAAAAATCCGTTTTCTCAAAACGATTTTCCGAATTTGGACTCTTTGGTTCAGATTAAGAACCGTAACAATTTGAGTCCGAACTGTAGTAGACCGACAAAATGAACGGAACGGGAGTTCATTCTCCCGGGGCGTTCGGGGACGTCTACAGTTTCTGGCGACTTTGCTAGGGAATTAGAGAGCTTGACTCGAACTCGTGATATCCTATTTTGATTTCATTTATGTGTCTCTTTGCATTGCATGTGCATTGGTGCGCCTAGGACACCATGTTTGCCATCTGCCATTCCTGAACGGTTTGCCGGAGGCTTGTCTTGTCAAGGCATGTCCATAAGGCTAACCGGTTATGGGCTCTGACAACATAGGAACACAAACCCCGATTTTACCGGGGCACCCTTTTTGACCATTCGACCTAGTGCATATCGAAATCCATAGTGACCATTCCAAACTAGGACAGGTTACTTACCCGATATAGTTTGTTTGAAACCGCTACATGCGTAGTGAAACCCTAGCTCCTGACAAAATAGGACAGGGAAACCCTACCCCAACATAGGGGTGTATTGGCTCTCATTTACTTGCTATGTGCTTTTAGAGTGTATCTCTACAGGGAGTGCATATATCAGTTTGCAAGTCTGGTATCCTACTGGGCACCGATGTCGATTTTGGGAATCGATTATCTGTGGGTATCGAGTTGGACTTGGGGGCGATTGACTTGATGTTGATGCTTGAAAGCAGTGTATCGGTTCATTTGCGGTATATTATGATATCCAACCGTGTGTTGTATGTTTATTTTACGCCGTTCATTTGTCCGTGTACATTTTATTTATACGCTTTATTTATCTTTTTACTAGGTAGTTGAGCACAATTGCTTGACCCAATAGATATTCCCCAAGCACTACGGACTAGAGGTAAATCGACTCCATCGATCGAGGATGCGGTAGGCGAACAACGATGTACTACTCTCTACCCGGTTACTAGGCGGAGGACAGTTAGGCGAGAGGGCATCGATCTGTGATCGATTCGAGGGCCTTATCTACCCCGGTGTATAGTAGGGACCAGGACTCTGCTTCTCTCTGAGAGAGGAATATATACTGTAATTCAACGAGCGAGCAGTATGGCGGTTTAGAGGAGATGGTGCGCCAACTCTAAGAGAGCATGAAAGTGATGCAGCAGGATGCTGTCCGGTAGGCAGAGTTCGCCAAGCAGCAGGCCACGGTCATGAATGAACAAGCGGAGTTGATTGTGAGGTTACAGCAGCAAACCGGAGCCTCTGCTTCGCAACAAGTTCCTCCCCCACCAGGAGTTCCAACCCTCGGGGAGACAGCCAATGTTCCGAATGATCTGAGAACTTCCCGGGACCACCTCCACCCGATACTACCCCAAATCCAACTCCGGTTATCAAAACACCCACCAACCTACGGACTCTCCTTTGAGTTCGAGGCGATCCTACGACTGAAGTTGAGCAAGCTTGAAAAGCGTTCAAGAGATCCCAGTCAAGACCATCCCGATATTGAAGACGGATATACCGACGCCTTGTTGTATTTGCTGACAGATTCAAAATGCCTCATATTGATCAATTTGATGGGTCCAGGGACCCCATGGTGCACCTGAGACTGTTTTCAGATGTCCTAAGGCCAATGGGCCTCAGTAGACTTCAGAAGATGTCTTTGTTCGGCCAGACCATGTCGGGTGTGGCGGCCATATGGTATGCCAAATTAGAAGATGATGTCAAGAGAAATTGGGACGAGATGGCTGAGGCCTTCATTGCGCAATACCCATACAATACACAAATCGAGATTACAACCCGTGATCTCGAGATAACAAGGCAGGAACCTAAAGAGAGTTTCTCAGAATTCGTAACCAGATGGAGGGCCAAGGCTTTGATGATGACCTTGAGGCCTACAGACAAAGACCAGATTCGGATGATTGTGCACAATCTTCAGTCGAAGTTGATGCAGAAGATGATTGTACTCCCCTTTTCTACTTTTTCTGACCTACATGAAATGGGGGTGCAGATTGAGGATGCCTTGAAGCAAGGCTTAATTGATAATGACCGAGAGCAACCCCGAAGAACTTTCAACCGCAACACTAATGCAGCCCCGAGCGGCACTACAACTATAAGAGCCTCCGAAGTGAGCATGATCGCCACCAACCCCCCTCCAAGAAATATGGCGGCCACACCATTCTCTGGTGCATCCGGAAGCAACCCACAAACAGCCAAATACCCACCCAAAAACACCAGAACCTTCGCTCCACTTTATATGCCCCTGTCCAAAGCTCTAGGGGTTTTAATCAGAAAAGGGCATTTGAAGCCCCTAAAGCCGCGGCCCTTACCAGAAAGACTCCCCGCTACCCACAACCCAACCAAATATTGTGCATTTCACTAACAGCACGGTCATGACACCGATCTGTGCTTCCGATTACGTCATGAGATTCAAGATCTCATCGATAACGGGGTGATTTTGCCTCCCGAGAAACCCAACGTTACTACAAACCCTCTCCCCACACATAACCAAGCTCCACCACCCAAAAGAATCAACTTCATCCAAACTGGGGTCATGCCTTACGATCCTAGCATCTATATCACTCCTTCCCACCTGCCTAAGCCGGAGGTGTTCCTTCCCGATTGCACCGATTTGTGCATGATGGACATCTCCATAACCCAACCTAAGCGGCGGTGGTGGTATCGAGGGCGAGAGAGAAGATTCCAAAGGAGAAGGGGGTTGTTGAGCCAGAGTCTGCGGAATCTGGGAGTGGTGTTGAGAAAGCATATAGTCCAGGTGACTACATTTTGTCAATAGGCCAGGATAGGCCAGATATGGAACTACCAACAGATGGAGAGTTGTGTGTGATCCAAGGGGACAGTTTGGGACAAGGAACAGACGATTTAACGGCTGTGGGAGAGGACCTTGCCAATCTCCAGTTTTACAGTGACCAAGATCCAGGGGACGTAGCAGTCAACTAGTATGATTATGAGAAATCGACAGAGGCTACGGGATGGTTGGACGATCAACCAGATGTGGTAGAAGAGTTTCAGCCATAACAAGGCCCGGTAGGGGCAAGAATGTCAGTGACAGCCGGAAGGGTCAAAGAACAGAGTACATCGCCAGAGAGCGCCGGTGTCAAGAATTTCGCTCGGGATTGGAGCATTTCGAGTACGGGAATTATTGAACAGTCGGTTGTATTGACACACCTAGAACAGGAAAGATTCGAAGATTCCAAGAGAATCAGGAAGGCAAAGGCCCATGTGGGGACTGAAACTGTTGTGTGCACAGGAACTGAGAATGCTGCGAACATATGGATGGAAGGTGCTGCGAGTACAAGAACAGTCATACCAGAGCCAGACAGATGTTTGTCAGCTGCTGATATAATGTGGTGGGAAGATGAGGACTTGTGTCTTGCCCACACAGATGAAGATTGGGGGAACAACCAACCCGATGACACCTGGTACCTTGGAGAGGTCGACCATATGACGCGCAGCGGGCGGTACTTCAAACCCTCGCACCTAAATCAACCAGTGGCCTCGGGGAATGATAGAGAGGCTGAGAAGCAAAAGGAGAAGCAACTTGAGGAGGAAGCTATACTCAAACAGCTAAAAATGATACAAGCAAACATCTCCATCTGGGGACTGCTCATGGCATCACGAGTGCATAGACAGGCTGTCTTATCAGCCATGGACAAAGCGAAGCTTTCGATAGAAACCACGCCAGAACAACTGGTGGGATTAGTCTTTTCGGGAGGAGCTACCCTGACGCTAACTTTTTCCAACAAGGAATTGCCGGCCGAGGGGGCAGACCATAACAACCCACTCTACATTTTCGTGGAATGTAGGAATAAATGGATACTGGTGGTTCTTGTTGATACTGGATTCGCTATCAACGTCTGCCCGGCAAGGACAACATATGCAATCGGTTTGAAAACCACGGATTTTGTACCAACAGCCCAGGTCATCCGGGCATATGACAATACAAGTAAAGAAGTGATGGGAACCGTAAAAGTTCAGACTAAAGTTGGGCCAGGATAGCATGAGATAGATATCCATGTCTTAGAGGTGCTTGCAACTTTCAACTTGCTTTTGGGGCGGCCGTGGCTGCATCAGGTGAAGGCGGTATCATCCACTTTGCATCAAATGGTGAAATACCCCTACAGGAAGGGAGTAGCCATTGTTTTCGAGAATTCATCAATCCATCCACCACCGGAGGTATCCACGCCTGTTCTAGAAATCGAGCATGGCATGGAGGATGTGCTCATATCAGGTTTTACCCTAGCTGAGGCTCAGGTTGTACAGAACATCACGGCTGCTAACGAGGGGATATATGTCAGTGCCCAAGCAGTGTATCTCATGAACAAGCTCCAATACATCCCCGGGATGGGATTAGGAAAGAGCGGCCGCAAGGGCGTCGCAACATTGGCCGAAGTGCCACACAACCCCCATACCTTCGGCTTGGGTTATCTGCCCACCAAGGAGGATTGGGTAAGAAAAGGAAAAGAGATGGCTGGGAGAGCCAAAGCAAAACAGATGGGAAAACCCTTTGAGTTGATGCACTGGCCCATCCAGGGTACCCTAAACGGACGCTTCGTCCGGGAGGGGGAGGATTTTCCATTTTATGGTTTTCCGGAGTCGTGGCTGAACGCAGAGAAGAAGCGCATACCGGGGTTCGAGATTTTCTTCGACCTCTGATTACACAGGGATGATGTTCTTTGAAGAGCGGAACAAACCCGGCAGTTGTGAGCGAGCGAGCGGTGAAATGGAGTCTGAGGACACCGCACTTGAAATGGAGGTAGCACTGGCATGTCTACTTTCAGATCCTCCGATCAACCAGCTATGCTTGGGGGATAACTTCTCGGTGTCCATGATCGGGAATGAAACGGCTGCGGGCCTACCATCAACTATTTTGGATGCATCCATCGCACCCTCCCTCACCTGGCAGTACGAGGAGGTATTTTTGTCCAGTAGCACTAGGTCAGGTAGTGAGCCGGAATCTGATTCCACCGAGTCCTGTGAGTCGGAATCAGGTTCCAGCTCGATTGAGTCTGAGTCCGGTATTCTTGGGGGTGATAACCCGGATGCCACAGTCCTGTCCAAGTCATCTTTTTCTTTCTCTTTTGAGTCCGTTGTAACAGAAGAATCAGACGGTTTGTAAGCACTTAATGAGAATGAGGTGAATGTGGTTTCTGAGTACTTTTCTGTGCCTTTGATTTATTGCTTGAATCAGGATTTTCAAAATTTTGATGAAAACGACGAGGAAGAAATTCCTCCGATTTTGCAACATTTAATTGATCAAGAGCAGGAAAGGTTTGTCAAACCCTTAATTGATGAAATCATTACTGTGAATGTTGGTACTGAGAAGGACCCGCAGCTGGTCCAGATCGGGTCCACGTTGTCTTCGGAGGAACGCGAGCGCTTAGTCGCTTTATTAAAAGAGTTCACAGATGTTTTCGCGTGGTCCTACGAAGACATGCACGAATCGATCTGAGATTATGCGACCGGATCCCTCTCGACCGAGGCGACACATCAAACAAAAACTTCGGGAGGATCTAATTGGGCCATTAAGATTAAGGAAGAGGTCACCAAGCAAATTGACGCAGGCTTCCTACTGGTATCTGAATACCCGACTTGCTTGGCCAACATTGTTCCAGTGCTGAAGAAGGATGGCAGAATCCGGGTATGCGTGGACTTCAGGGATTTGAGCGAGCGGTCAGAAGGCGACTTTCCCCGCCACACACCGGAGTGATGGATTTCACAGCGAGGCATGCTTTGCTTTCGTTTATGGATGGCTTCTCAGGTTATAATCAGATAGTAATGGCACCCGAAGACCGGGAAAAGACTGCTTTTACCACCCTGTGGGGTACATACTGCTACAGAGTGATGCCATTTGGGTTAAAGAACGCTTGAGCTACTTATCAACGGGCTGCGACCACAATATTACACGACATGACCTCCATAGAGGTTGAGGTGTACGTGGACGACATGATTGTCAAGTTCAAAGAAAGAGCGTGCCACTACTCCGCTTTGCAAAAGTTTTTCCAAAGGATCGAGGAATTTAGGTTGCGGCTAAATCCTCGAAGTGTACATTTGGTGTTCTGCGGAAAAATGCTAGGGTTTCGATTACACAAAGGGGCATCAAGTCAACCCTTCCAAAATCAAGGCCATCCTAGAAATGCCACCACCAAGGGAAAAGGAGGTGCGAGGCTTTACGGGTAAGTGCAATTCATAAGGCGGTTTATCTCAAAATTAACCTTGACTTGTGAACCACTTTTGGTCTCCTAAAGAAAGGAAAGAAATTCAATGGGACGGCCGATGCCAAGCTTTTGAGCAGATCAAAGAATATTCTGAGAACCCACCGTGTTGTCGCCAGAGCGGGAAACCGTTGATATTGTACCTTTTAATCGAGACTACTATGGGCTGCATGCTCGCAAGAGTCGAGGACAAGGTGGAGAAGGCCATCTACTATCGAGCAAGAAGATCTTTGGATTCTGAGACCCGCTACACTCCACTGGAGAAGGCTTGTTTGGCCTTGGTATGGGCTACCAGGAAGCTGCGGCACTACCTGTTAGCTCACTCTGTAATGTTGGTTTCACGACTCGATCCCATCAAATATCTTTTTGAGAAACCGGCACTTACGGGTAGGCTAGCTCGTTGGCTGCTGTTGCTTTCCGAGTTTGATCTGAAATATGTGACGCATAAGTCATTAAAGGGAAGAGCGGTGGCAGAGTTCCTTGCCGACCACCCGATTGAAGGGGATGAAGTAGTTGAGTACCTATTCCCAGATGAAGCCATTTTGTATGTCGAAGATGAAACTTGGACGATGTACTTTGACGGAGCGTCAAACCAGTACGGGTATGGGATAGGAGTGTTGCTGATAGCGCTCGACAATTCCCGTATCCCGCTAGCCTTCAAACTCCGGTTCAAAGTCTCAAACAACGAGGCAGAATATGAGGCATGCATTGCCGGTCTAGAAGCAACCCTAGAACTAGGGGCAAAATGGTTGGACGTCATTGAGGACTCAAACCTTGTTGTATCTCAAGCGAAAGGAGACTGGAAAGTCAAAGAGGAAAAGATGATAATTTACCACCGGACCTTGGATTTGTTAATTCCTCGATTTGAGAAGCTAAATTTCACTCACCTAGTAAGAGAGAACAACAGGTTCGCAGATTCACTAGCAACTCTATCTTCCATGATAGACATCCCGTCCGGATTCCGGATGCGTCTAGTCATCATTGACCAGAAGTTTGTACCAGCATATGAGTCAATTTCTGCCATAGATGAAGTTCAGGACGACAACCCCTGGTATTACGACATTTGGAACCTCTTTGAGAAGGAGGCGTATCCACTAGGGGCAAATACCAAGGATAAAAGGGCAATCAGAAGACTGGCCGTCCAGTTCATCATCTGCGGGGGGAAGCTATATAAGAGAGGTCATCTGGGAATGCATAAGCTCTGTGTAGAAGCTGAAGAGTCGAAGCGCTTGATGGAGGCCATCCATGGAGGAGAATGTGGGGCACATATGAATGGGGTAATACTGGCACGAAAGATCCTCAGACAGGGTTACTACTGGTCTACCATGGAAGAGGATTGTATCGGCTTTGTTCGGCGATGCCACAAATGTCAGATTCATACAAACCGTATGAACATCCCACCATCAAAGCTATACAACATGACTTCGCCATGGCCATTTTCAGTTTGGGGAATCGATGTGATTGAAACATTACTCGAAGGGTCGAATAAACGCGAGTTTATCCTGGTAGCGATAGATTACTTTACGAAGTGGATCGAGGCCCAATCTTATGCGGTGTTGAAGGCTTCGCATGTCGCAAAGTTTATTAGAAACAACATCATCTGTCGTTTTGGAGTCCCAAACGAGATTATTTCAGACAATGGTTCCCACTTCAAGAAGGAGGTGATTAATTTGTTGGAGAAATACAATGTGGCTTTTCATAAGTCGTCTACATACGCCCATGAGACCAGCGGGCGATTGAGGCCGCCAACAAGAACATCAAACACATATTGCGAAGATGGTGGAAACCTATCGGGACTGGCCAGATAAGTTGTCGTTCGTTCTGTGGGGCTACCGAACTTCAATCAGAACTTCTACTGGGGCGACTCCGTATTCATTGGTTTATGGGATGGAGGTCGTTCTACCTATTGAGATTGAGGTTCCGTCATTACGAGTATTGGCTGATTGTCAAATAGCCGAGGCAGATTAGCGTGAGCGATTTGAGAACTCATGCTCTTTGATGAGAAAAGAAGCACTGTACCATGTTGGGGTTATCGGTAGCGAAATTGCAGGGCTTTCAACAAGAAGGTTAAGTCCGGAATCTAAAGGAAGGATATTTGGTGCTCAAGGATAACGGGCTCCTATCCGACCCAAGGGCAAGTTCGACCCAATTGGTGGTCCATACATCATCAAGTCTATTTGGTCGGTGGAGTGGTTACGATGGACCTAGATGGCCTAGAGTTCTCCCAACCGATCAACATGGACAAGTTGAAGAAATATTACCCTTGAGAGGCTCGCTAGGCCGAAAACCCGAAAGGGTGACCTAGGCAAAACTCATAACACAAAAAATTTTGAAATTATAAAAACTGAGCTCGCAAGGTTGAAAACCCGCAAAGGGCGGCCTTGGCAAAAGTTAGAGCGTAAAAGGAGAGTGAAAATACTCGAGTGAACCCTAGTCGAACTACGTAAGGCTTGATTCCCATCTTTGGGATACGTAGGCAGCTTCATCCTGAAGTTCAGCCATAACCTTTTTCCCCAATCAACTTTGTCCGTTTGGTTGTCTTGAGCCATCTTTGTCTATTCAGCATCCAAGAGTTCAGCTAATGATTTCCGGTGCAGCGCTTTGTAGACTAGGGGCAACTTTCCGTTGCTATACAGTGTCGTGGTACTATGCAAACTAGGGGCAACTTTCCAGTTGATGGGATCCGGGATTGTGCATCTCAGTGACAGATCTCAAGCGTGTCCAGTTCTGATCCATACCGAAAATAGTTTTGAAAGATTTTAATAAAGTTGACTTTGTTCAAATAAATCTTTTTACAACTAAGACCATTTTCAGACCAAAGCGGAAAATTTTCAGTACCACAACCTTCAATTTCATTGATTTCAAAACAGAGTTCTCCTACTCTTGCATACAATCGAAATTGCTTTTTATTACATTCATAACGAAAACTTGAAAGTACTAATAAAGCAATAAATCTAGGGCATAGTCAAGTCAGGTGTCCCTGCGCCCCCTCCCAGAGCTGGTCGAAGCCTCTGATGCCAAGCTAGGCCTGATCTGTGCCTCTTCGTTAAGCCAATCTACGCACTCATCAGACAAAGTGCAACTGAAAGTGGGAGCGGGGGCCAGTAGTTCTCTAGTCCTCCACACTGCGGCCTGCCGAATAAGCTGCGCGCCTCGAATTGGGAATGTAGCTGGATACTCTATCCCCTCGAGTGGACAAGTCTAATCATGGCCAAACTGGCGTCGGAACCGGGATGGGAAATAGAACACGCAGTGAGTCAAGCCAATCAATCGAATCCCGGTCTGTCGAGACATACTGTAACTCATTGCCGGGAGATTGAGCCAAGGGCACCGCCAAGCAATACAGTCTGAGGACAAGCTGCACATCTAGTCGAACCACTAACCATCATCAAGGGCATCAACTAGGCGTTGCCTACAAAAGTAACCACGAGTTGAGTAAGCTGGGCAAGGGTCCACAACCTGCAACTTGTCCATCAACCATACCTGGGAAGGGATTAAAAAAAATGAGAGAATAAAGAATAGAGAGATGTACGATGAGAGGAAAAGTGAGGAAAGGGTTTCTGTGAGAAAAACCAAGCTTGAGGGCCGAATGACGTAAGCAATACATATGTGAGATCGGGTGGGGAACATTACCTGCAGCAGTAGTGGACTACCCGCAAACCTGGTTGTCTCTCGACGATAAAAGGCGTCTAAGCCCATCAACGTCTCAGCCAAGATCATGGCAACGCAACTCTTGCCCTCCTTCAAGCCTTGAGCAACCTCGATCAATCGAACGCTAGATCCTCCGAAGCCTGAGGCAAACAGAAAATGAGATAGCATGCACAAGCAGAGGGCATGCCGTCGAAAGCCTTGCCAATGATGGTCGCTGCGGTCGTCGACATCAGAAAACCAATAAATCAAGCTCGGAATATCCAGCATTCCGTCACAGATCAGGGACCGAGCGTCGTACATAGTAAGTCCACACATCCGCCCTAAGGATTGGGCATGGCCAAAATTAAGTTGGGGCAAGATTTCCTCGTCGCACTCGGACTCCATTAAAGCTTGGAAATCTTCGAAGGTAGGACACACCTCTTGTCCGCTAAAGCTAAAGACATGTGTTACCGGGTTCCAAAACCTTGCCGCGGCATGGAGAAATGGAAAATGCAGCGGAGTACGATGCAGAGTGAATAGGGCATTTATATCGAAGCCTCGGAAACCCAGCTTTTCCGAGCCATCCAAGTTGTTAATCCAAGCTGCAAGATTTTGGGCAAGAAATTCTTCCATTTGGAGCAAATCAGTGTTGAAATAAGAAGAACCACGAAGCTGGGGCTTTTTGGAGGGGATAAGGTTGAATGAAGGACAGGTGTCAGCATTCCGCTGGTTTCTTCCACTTTTGGCCGGCCGGCCAAGTATAGTGCCAACCGGCCATCACTTTTGGCCGGTGGAGATTTCTCATGGCCGGTGGCTTTTCCCTGGGGCCGGTGGTCTTCCTCCTGGTTCCCTGAGCTATTTATGCTGAGAAGTTTGGGAATCCCACCATTTCCAATACCCTCTAGTGATCAATTCTTGCGGGGTCGCACCCATTTGCTTATCGAGTTGTTGTACATTTGCTTATCGAGTTGTATTTCACTCTCTTTAAGCCTTTGATTTGCTTATCGAGTTGTACTCGCACTTGGTTGGTTATGTTGAGTTTCTCTTCTTTTATCGAGTTGTAAGTAGGTTCACTACCTGATTATTACGATGCGAATGCTCTATTTTCAAACGAATTTCATCCACATTGTTATGTGATGCCATGCGATGCGATGCATAGAACGTGCAAATGTAACATCTTTTGAACCAAATAGCAGTTTCATTTCCGTCATGTGTTTTGCAAGAAAATACACAATTTTGAAAAATGATGATAACAAACCTACCTGAGGCAGTGCAATGTGCTTGAACTGCCAGTAAAAAAGGAAAGTAAAGCAAAAGGAAAGTAGGGCAGCAGAGTATCGGGATTGCTACTGATAACCCCCTCCTTTTTCTTGAGGTCGATACACCACCTACGCCCTTGTTCAGGGTCAATTATATGGTTTGGCACCTTCATTATTCAAGATATCGCAAGAAAGCGCACTTTTAAAACATTAGTAGGCTTTCGAGTTAACCTCAGGCCGTATCTTTTTGAGCGACACTCTGTACGAGCGAGGAACATCCCTTCCCGTATCCTTTTGCATCTTGTGAGCTCCACAACACGCTTCGGTTGTACTGTGTTGCAGTGCTTTGCATTACATGCCTCAAGTTTTTTATATACACATTGCTTGCGTAGACCGCATGCTTTACTTACATGTGTTCAAGTCTCTTTTTATACGCATTGCTTGCGTAGACCGCATGCTTTACTTACATGTGTTCAAGTCTCTTTTTATACACATTGCTTGCGTAGACCGCATGCTTTACTTACATGTGTTCAAGTCTCTTTTTCTACACATTGCTTGCGTAGACCGCATGCTTTACTTTCATGTGTTCGAGTCTCTTTTTATACACATTGTCTGCGTAGACCGCATGCTTATATTCAATTTCATTACTTGCGTAGACCGCATATGTATATTCAATTTCATTACTTGCGTAGACCGCATGTTTGTAATCGATTTCATTGCTTGCGTAGACCGCATGTTTATAACCAATTTCATTACTTGCGTAGACCGCATGTTTTGCTTGCGTAGACCGCATGTTTATAATTAATTACACTACTTGCGTAGACCGCATGTTTATGAACAATTCCATTACTTGCGTAGACCGCATGTTTTGCTTGCGTAGACCGCATGTTTATAATTAATTACACTACTTGCGTAGACCGCATGTTTGTAATCAATTTCATTGCTTGCGTAGACCGCATGCTTATGTTCAATTTCATTACTTGCGTAGACCGCATGTTTTGCTTGCATGGACCGCATTCTTACGTTCAATTTCATTGCTTGCGTAGACCGCATGCTCCACTTACATGTCTGTGCCTTCACAGCATTGTCATGCTTCCCACTTGCTTTGCGTTGTCACGCATTTTCAAGTACATTAATATGCATGTTGCTAATCACATTGTACCTGTTAAGTTTGTTCTCTTTGCAGGCACGATATTGTATGTACGGTTCATTTGGCGTTGGTGGAACCGCATTTAACCGGACAGGTATTGTATCCTCCGCGTGAGACGTATCGAGAATCACATAATTCTCTTACATCCTTTCTGCATTGTAGTGTAGTTTGGTGTATGCTAGCTTAAAACTGTTGCATGTGTGCTTCGTTGCAGCTTTCTTTGCTTGATCATAAGTTATGCCCGGCTCTATGCATCGTCTTGCATGTTGCCCCTACCTTCGGGCGCATATCTTGTTTGTCTTGCATGTTTGTCTAAGTCTTCGGCCTTGTCAAAAATGGGTCATCTCGGGGCTTTGACATTCACTCCCGTCATTGTTATGACTTTCGAGTTCTGTCAAAGAGGGGCAACTATAGACAACCCATTTTTGACCGTCCTCAAGACTTGGACGTCACTGATTGAACACTCAGTGATCACCCTTGTTCGTGTTCGTTTTGAGTTCCCAGAGGCCTCGGCTGCGCGCCTTGCCTCAGGATCTCTTAACTCGTTCGTTTAGTGTTTGGTTTTGCCCCAAACACTTGTGTTTGGTTTTGCCCCAAACACTTGTGTTTTTGCCTTGGAAGGCAGGGAATGGCTTGTTGGTCATCCCCACTATCCACCGGCCATCCCTTTACATCACCGTCCATTCCTTATTGCTACCGGCCGTGGTTGCTTGGTATCAATGGCCGGTCGGCACTCTCTGTGGCTGGCCGGCACTTTATTTGGCTGGTGACCTATTTTTCCGGCCGGTGACCCTTCTGCACCCCTTCAGGCTTGGTGCATGCCAGCTGTGCCAGCTGGAATACACCAACACCATTCCCCATGCACGGGGATGGTTGTTTTGAGCCCTTGACCCCCTAGTTCCTTCTAGAAGGATGAACCCTTGGCCAAGCTTCCAAGAAGCTTGGCCAGCTGTCCCAGCTTCTTCAAAAAGCCATGAACCATTTGCACCCTTTGCCCCTTTTTATTTAGCTTCCTTAAGAAGCTTAGAGCCTTTTCTTTGCTTATATAAGAGCCCTTCTTCCTCCTTCGTCTGGGGTTAGAAGTTTTGAACAAAAAAACCAGAGAATATATACATACACATCTGTCATATACTCTCTCTCTCTCTCTCTATATCCCCCTCTCTCTCATCCTTTGTGTGTGTTTTGTGGCCTAAAAGTGTAGTTTTACCTTAGTTTTGCACTAACACACTACCACACCTTACTTCGGCCTTGAGGGACTTAGAGGATTTGTTCTTGAATTTCTAGACTTGTTTTGACCAGAAGAGAGTGGCTGGACCTGCTGTTCTTGAGGTGTTCTACAAGGGTAACTACTTTGCTTTAGTTTTCCCAATTTTGCAACAGCTTTTTACTTGTCTTGCATGATGATTTGAGCTTTGTGTATAACTAGAAAAAGTCTTATATTTGCATGCTTTCAATACTTCATTAAGGTCATTTTGTGGTTTGGGGTCGAAATCACCCTCCTAGGCCTTATTTGGCCCTTTTGGTGCTTCTATTGCTAAGCTTTATTTGCTTGAGTGTTTTGTTCTTTTCACCACTGAAATCCAGTGGATTTTCAGTGGTAAAGAAGAGGGTTTGAAGTCTTGTATAGGGGAGGGACACCCCTCTCCCCTTTGTCCCTCTTTTATCCTTGTTTTGGCTTAAAGGGCAACATGCATGCTTGGTTGGTTCTTGGCTCCATATCAGATTTTTTGGTGCTATTTAGGTCACATGTTATCTCTGTTTTTGGTCGGATTTGTGGCCCTTTGAATGCTTAACATACTTGCTTTGTATTCCCTTGTTTGTGCTTAGAAATGCATCATGACTTTTGACTACCATGCTCTCATATCTTGGCTTTACTTTGTGAAGTTCTTGGCCGTATTTTATCATGCTTAAGGTCTATTAACGATTTGGTCTTGTTTAGCATGTTTGGTATAGTTGCTTCACATTTTGGCTTGTGAGCCTTGAATGTGTGAATCATAAACATGCATTGGTTAGGCTATTTCAATGATTTGGAATCATTTAACATGCTATTTCAGTCCCTATACCATGCTTACATGTCTCCATTTATCATCTCATTCATGCCTTGAAGAGTTGGCCTTTCATGACTAGGAATAGGTCATTATGCATAGCCCTATGTTTGAGGCTTTGGGGCTGCCATATCTGGGGTATTTGGGGCTTATTTTGCATGTTAAAATTTTGTCTTTGGTTGTATGGTTCATGCCATGTTTGCTTGGGGTAGTGGTAGTAGAATGCCCCTTTGTTATGCCTTAGCTTTGGGCCTCTTTGACTTGCATGTTTGTTGTGCATTTTGTCCATCATTTGGGATGCTTTTGGCCACTGTTTTGGGGTGGGCTGAGGTCTACCCCTTCATGGTTTAAGTCCACCATTGCTTACTTGTCACATGTTTGTTGCATGTTTGATTCATGATGTGTTGTCACATGCTAGTTCTTTTGCATACTTGCCATGACATGTTGCATTGCATTTGGCATGCCTTGCATCTTAATCTTATGTTGCATCTCTGAGCCATGTTTGCATAACATGCATTACATTGCTTGGTTTGGGGTGTCAAGCCAAGTGTGAGGATTGAGAAGTGTTCATACTCCAAGTGATGTAACACGTCTCAACTCTCGGTCACCGAGGCCCTTGACTTTGACATGATAGGGTCTTGGTATTCATTTGTGTGTTGCATGCATTTTCATTGAATTGCAACCTTGGTCTCTTAGGCCATCATGCATCAAAATGCACAATTGATGGCCCGAGGATCGAGGGCCATGCTCCCTTGAGTCCACTGCATGATAGGGAGTGTGACCATGTTTACATATGCTTGAAATTCCATGCCATACACTGTCTATCCTTTGTTGCTGTCAAAAACCAGTTCTACAGAAATTTTTGGCCGACCGGCCGTTTGTAGTGCCAACCGACCATGGATGAATGGCCGATAACATGAAGTCCAGCCGATGGACATTTTCCATGGCCGGTGGGTATTTCCTTTAGCCGATGGTGCTCTACAGTGTGCAGGGAATATGTCCCAAGACTTTGGCAGTTTTCAGAAAAGCAGGGCAGTGTAAACAGAGACAGCGGTGGCATGGTACGGGTTTTCCGGGCGAAACGAACTCGAGCATGCATCATTCGTGCATTCCAAGGCGGGGCTGTGGCCTTTTTCCTTCTGCATTTATTTTTTTTAATTAATTAGGAGTTTTGTAATATTTAATTTGTAATAATTAATTTAGTATTATTTATTCGGACTGTAATATTTATTTGGACCCTCCGAGTGAGGGCAATTGTGTAATAAGTGTGTGTGAGTGCGTGTATGTCTTCCAATCCCACGTCTTTCTTCCTTTTATTTACCTGCTTATGATGGTAGACTAGGGCATGTTTAAATTAGCATACAGTATGATAACATGTTTGCATTCATTCATCTGTTTTGCATGCATCGGGCCCGGCGCATCATTCTAACTGCATCTGTATTTCAATTCCAAATTGAATACGTGTTAGTTGCAGCATTTCACATGTCATTGTAGATTAGCCGAGCCTATCTAAGTTGCATTCTGCATGTGTTGCATTAGCCATCTTAACATGAACTAAGATCATGCACTTGATTACTGACTAGTTTCTGTTTTGGCTTGGAGTACTAGGTGAGCTTTTATGCTTTAGCATACCGCATGCGTGTGAGTGTTGCCATAATAGCATGATTACCATGAGGCTAGCTGCTTATGTGATATAACTGCTTGAATGCCTGTGGGTGGAGGTTGAATCACCTAAATTGGAATAATGAATTAAAACTGTGAGTTTTAAGCCCACTAGATAGTGGCAAAACCTTCTTTTCTAAAGCCCACTTGAGGGTGGTAAAACTTGCATTTTAGCCTACTTACGAGTAGCAAACCATTTTCAAAACAAACACGCAATGTTTTGTTCCAATCTAGGTGATTTGGTCTATACTTGTTTGCTGTACGCATAACATAATAATTCTAGGCTAATAACCGGAATAAGAACACATAATGCTTTCAAAACAAGATATCACAGTTAGTAAAGGCCGATCTTCGGATCGGGCGAGAGGGGGTGCTCATAGCTGACCTTCCCCAATCGTACCCAAGTTCCCGAGCCGAGGCAACTTTGGTGATGACAGACACGTGGCCTTTGGCACCGAGTCAGGGTTTCCTAAATTTTCCAAAATAAAATATTTAGGTGGTAACTCTGTATCTGGCAAAGCAATCCATGTTTGGCACTTCTTTTCTAAAAATCTATTTTCTCAAAACGATTTGCCGGATTTGGACTCTTTGGTTCAGATTAAGAACCGTAACAATTTGAGTCCGAACTGTAGTAGACCCGCAAAATGAACGAAATGGGAGTTCATCCTCCCGGGGGGGCGTTCGGGGACGTCTACAGGCACATACTACGATACTCACCAATGCCTCGAGAGAAGGCCCAACTCCCTAATATCTGGCCTCAGACAGGTGGCTCGGATTACCAACAAGTAGGTGTGTATATCACTGATACCACAACTTGTAAGGCTCGGGAGAGGGGAGGACCCCATCGCTCCAGTCAACCTGTACAATACTGTCGCGACGGGCATCCCACAGCTGTATGTATCGCATATGATGCACACTCCAATCAGTGCCGGCTCGGCCACGTCTATCAGTCGCATGCAACCGCCACTCGATGTCACACCGATCCGGCACAGACTGGACCCGACCAAACTGTCCGAGGACACGATCAGGGAGGTGCCACTCAACCACGTCAAAACAAATGAGTGGCACTCTCGCCATCCATATCTCCTCACCTAGTCAGCAATAGTCTGGGAGCATACCGAGGACCTCAGCATAAGGCTGCCAGATAAACTACAATAACGACAAGTCTATTAAAAATCGCTCATGAACATATACACTCCATATGACAATTAAAATTTAGGTATTTAAATTTGATACCTCGCCCTCTATCATCCGGTCAAGCTGGTCTCTATACACGACGACTACGTAGGTCGATACGACCTCGTGGCCCATGTTAACCCTCCACCGGCTACCTCGAGGTCTGGCTGGCAACTGCATGTCTCCCTGGCCGATGGGAACCTCACCAGGAGCAACCAGTTGCCGCCTAGACGGGGCAATGCGAATCAATCTCTCCTACGCCCAAATCTGCAATAGTTTGAACGCAATTACAATACTGATATATGCCATACAATATGAATTGACATGTAATAAAATTCTTACTAACTTGTAGCAAGACAAGGGGTCCTCCGATCTGATTCGCACCCATCTTAGCTGCTCGACATAGCATCCTATACAAGCATGCCAAAGCCATGGCGCCCCAGCTGTACTGACCGATCACGTCAATGTCTCTCAACAGTGGCAAGTACATCAGCTTGAGCAGGTTCTGTGACTTATCAATAAGAAGTACCCCCCCAATAAGCCACAGGATATATGCTCGGGCATGCTACTGTACTAACTCATCTGGAGCATGATCTGGAAGATGGCCACAATCGCTTTGACAGCCACCTCACCCTCACTCTACTTGCCTGTAAGTCTGCAGGTGTAGGTGCTACTCCCAATAGCTCAGCACATAGGGCTATCCACTGGTCCCTCGTCAATGGTGGGTCAGGTCCAGTAACTACTCTCCCATCAATCCGTAGACCGTATAGGACAGATACGTCCTGCAATGTGACGGTGGCCTCACCGATCAGGAAATGAATGTATGAGTCTCTGTGCGCCACCTCTCGACGATAGCAGTAATGAGTGGGTGGTCCAGTCTGATATGGCCTATACGATAGACACCATAGAATCCCACGAGTAGTAGACACTACAAGACTCTATGGTCCAATGAATGGTCCCACAGGCCGGAATCTCCCCGCCGGCATGTCACCACGGTGCGTGCCTGGTCCTGCATAACAGAATGAGTAGTTTAAATTATAGCATTATCACGTAATATAAAACAAAATGCAGGGTATTTTCATTGTAAGCGTAAAGTCCAACAAACGTTATTGCATTCCGGGTCCTCCTATATACTGTCAGCCCGATGTGGATGACTCAAAAGTGGGACCTCATCAGGTAGATGTGCCATGAAGCCTGTACAGTTGAAAAACAAATACATTTTAAAAAACTGTATTGGTGAGCATGTAATTTAACTATAACAATTAAATTCAAATTATTCCGTACATAACGACTTGAAAAACAAATGTGGTTGATTATTTTAAAAGTATCAATTTGTGTGCCATTAACATGGAAGCAATTCACTAAAATCTAAATTTTGCATATTATGTGCCATTAAATATGATAAGCAATTCAACAGAACCTATCGTTATCTATGCTATAACTAATATAGAAATCTTTTACAAAATCATTTTAAGGTCTCAGTTACATAAGCTTAATAATGACCAGTAACATGTAGATAGTTTTCGTACATAAATATTTGTGAAAAAATGGAATAAGAATTTTTTTTCCAATAAGAGGTTACTAATTACATTTATGGCATATTTGACAAAACTTCATTATTGATTTTGTAATGGTAAAAGTTCCAATAAAGTATAAAATTTGTAAATTGCGTACATCTGATTCATAAATTGTAAATGTAAAAAATGCTTGCATCAATCGAAATATTAAAATCTTAAAATGGTAGAAGAACTATGTGATTTTAACTAAAATTTTGTAATAGACATTTTCAATCAAGTAGAGAATAAAAAAACATAGGCCTATGTGGTATAGTTAAATGTTTTTGCATTGTCATTTAGTTTAATTTATTTGTTTCGTATGTGAGTTGTAAATTTTGTCAAGGAAATCAAACAATTACAATATATAAAGAATTAAAAAATAGAAATGATCTATTACAAATAAAAAATGATCTATTTAAATGTACGACCTCGTTTACAAATAATGAATTACAAAAGAAAGAATAAAATAATCTATTACAAATAAAGAATTAAAAAATGATCTATTACAATATGTAAGTATTACATAGTCTTCATCGACCAAGTCGCGCCGGACATGTTCGCCTTTCATGACCTATCTACTGGCACTCACTGCAACGAGCGGTCAAATGCCTATCTGATATATCTATCTCATTCAAAATACGAGACATAGATGCACGACCCCGTTTTACTTCTCGTAGACGCAGTACATTAGGCATTAAGGTCCACTATGGATCAGCCCAATAATCTTGATGGGGTATTGAATTGAATTTAGTTTCCCAAACCCTCATATATACAGGAAGCCTATATACTAGATCAACGTACTCGAATGGATTGTCACCACATTCAGACATTACAGCAAACATATGGGAACATGGATAGTGTTGTATCTCATATTTCCCACAACTGCACGTGGGTTGATTCATCCGCACAATTTGTGTATTGCGACCTCGTCCATGGCGAAAAGATGTTTGCACCTCAAATACGCGACGTGACCTATCAGAAAATTGTAATAGAAACTAATCAAGTTCATGTTTTTAGGTGTACTTAACTTGACAACATAATAACAACAATTTAGTTTATATTACAAACTAACCTGTCATACGATCTCAACTTGAAAGTATTTGCCCTTGCGATGCCATTCTCAATAGTTTTTTTGCATCTCTCTAGGGTATTGGAACTCATTTCGTACATCTATTTCAGCTTGGGCTCCCATCTTGTCAAAATATTTTACGAGCCGCCGAAATGTAAATTCAACCATAGTTGAGATAGGTAAGTTCCTTGCACCTTTCAAGACGCTATTGAAGCACTCTGCATCATTGCTGGTCAATACCCCCCACCGATATCCACCGTCATATGAAAGGGCCCACTCTGCAGGATTCATCTTGTAAACCCAATTAATGGCTTCTTGGTCAATAGCCTGTATTTGTTGTAAGTAACCATTACACTTTCGTCGTTGATGAGCACTCCCTGCTTTCCACAGAAGTTGTTTCAGCTCCTTATTTTTGAACTTAGTGTTAAAGTTACTACAAACATGTCGAAAGCAGTGCCGATGATATCCAACAAATTGGAGCAAGGGATTCAGCCAATGCCGCCTCATAGTAGCTAAAATACTCTCAGCTCGATCAAATATCAAAGTCACTCCCTGTCGGTCCATGACAATATGTTCCTTGATATTTGAAATGAAGAACGACCAAGACTCCAAACTCTCCCTGTCGACAACAACGAATGCAAGCGGTAATACTTTGCCATTGGCAGTGATAATCGTTGCTACAAGCAACACACCAGTGTATTTCCACTCCCTGTCGGTCTATGACAATATGTTCCTTGATATTTGAAATGAAGAACGACCAAGACTCCAAACTCTCCCTGTCGATAACAACGAATGCAAGCGGTAATACTTTGCCATTGGCAGTGACAATCGTTGCTACAAGCAACACACCAGTGTATTTCCACTCTCTGTCGGTCCATGACAATATGTTCCTTGATATTTGAAATGAAGAACGACCAAGACTCCAAACTCTCCCTGTCGACAACAACGAATGCAAGCAGTAATACTTTGCCATTGGCAGTGACAATCGTTACTACAAGCAACACACCAGTGTATTTCCCGTATAAGAATGTACCATCTATGGTTATAACATGCATAATGGTTGTACTTCCAGTATATCTATGCTTCCATTGCACGATGGTGCCAGGATTAGATGTTTGTAATGCATGCATGAATTTAGGCAACATCCTATATGATTCATCCCAATCCCCGAATACCATTCTAATTGCCTTTGCCCTTGTATGCCACGCCTTCTTGTATGATATACTATAGTTCATGGTCTTTTTTATATCTTCAATGACATTCTTAATGGGCATATCAGGTTCATTCTGCATGCGACAATACCTATGAGTCAGATTATTTTGGTGTGAACACTTTAAACAAACAAATATGTATATAAATGTAAACATTTATTTTGTATACTCACCGCAACTTGTCCCAAAAGATGAGAAGTAATGTAACTGGAGCTAATATTAGTGTGGTCCCTGTTCATTAGTGGGTATAAACAATGGTGAGGACCCCTATACTGCTTTATTTCAAAAAGACTATGTATCCTACTAAGAGATGCATGCAACCACCATCTACAATCGTGCTTGCAAGCATACACCCAAACGTCTCGCTTGGAGGTTACGACTTTATACTCTCGATTATTTGTTGCATGGTACAATTTCACAGCATGTACGAGTTGCTTCATATCAACGAAAACCATCCCTTTGTCCAACTCTGGATTTTCAGCATTCCAGATTCGGTTACGGGGAACGACATCACGGTTACTAATGTCAAAATCACCACCCATGTGAATATTTTCATAGAAAGGGATTTCAGGTCTAGGTGGAATGGGGGCATTCTGAATATCAATGGGAGCGTCGGCATCATCTTCTTCATCATCATCATCATCTGATTCGCCCAATAAATTTTCTTCATCATACATTTCATTCTCATCATTGTCTAGGGCGACATCAGGACCGTATATGTCACTATCAGCAAACTGCACAGAATTAACCGTGTCAGCCATATTACCAGCAACTTCAACTGGAGTGGTATGATGGCTGTAGGTGGGCACATCTTCGGTGTTATTGTGAAATTCAGTCTCGTATCCACCACGTGAACTTGATTCTCCACCATGGCCATGAAATGTTTGTTGTGTGTAGCCAGCTGCATAACATTCATTTGATTCATACATAGGAGACTGAAATGCTGTCGTGTCAATCCTATGTGTCAGCAATGTAGTGAACGGATGAGAATCCATCTGTGTCATATTCGGAAGATTGTGTACAACCTCTTTCTCAATGTACACTTCCAAATAATTTGGTGGTTAGAAACTTCCACCGATACTTAATACGGTGTTCAACGCCTCATTGTCATTGATCGGTAATATTTTGTATTTGCTAGTTGCTTGCCACTGGCGATAAGGATATCTGCATTTGAAGATCAATCGGACTGTTTCCCCGTAACTTGCCACCTTGGACATAAACATCTCCTCCAAATTGCTAAGTGTGGTGCCAAGTTGCACCCCATATATCCCTTTCGGCTCAGCATCATATGATGCACCTTTATCAGAATCTCGAATTATGTTTCCCCTCTAATAGAAGATAATTGGAACAGTTGCCATATACTTGCTTCAATGAAACAATAAACATTAAAATATCAACAATATACATATATCGAAACAATATACATATAACCACAAGCATTATTATCAGCATAATAAAACAACCTTACCATTGCGGTAAGGGCCTCCCTCCCTCAATATGATCAATTTTTAAAAGGCATTCATTGAAAATAAATAAATAAATAAATAATAATGACTCTACACAACCGTTAATTTAGGCAACAATTTAATCGTACGCATGTAAGCGGGACCAATTTTAAAAACATTTATTTTGTTTTCTTTTCATAAATCTTGATCTATTTTTTATTATTTTGATAAGGTAGACAGATATATCACACATTTAAAAAAACACTTCATTCTATCAAGTATTTTTCTTATTCAGTGAGACTGGACAAAATTAGACAAATCATACAAACATCTTAAATCATAGTGTCAGTTTATAGATAATTGAATATTTGTTCCATTGAATTGAAAGAACTCGATTGATTTGGACAATATAAAATAGAGGTTTCAAACATTGTTATTAATTTTTTAAAACTGGTGATCCAATTCTTCAGATTTATGGACAATTACAAATAAGTTAATTTGATTTGCTCAAACTTGTGCCATTAGGGACCTTAATGACAAAGTTATTTCCTATGTGAACTAGTAACCCTCGTCCACTTTTTAGAGGTCATAGAGGCTTTGTTATGAAATTAAAACAAAAAACTCATTTTGGTTCGTTCTGAAAAGTAAAAAAAAAATTAATTTATTTACTCTTTTTTTTTTCTTAAACATACAAAAACAAAATAATAATTACAGAGATAATTTATAATGGCCAAAAATTAGAGAGAAAATTTAAGTTGGTGGTTAAATCTATGTAGTAAATTTTGGATAGTTATCCATGTGAATCTATCGGGGCATCCGTACCAATTATTTGGTATTATGAAACACAGGCTTACCCATCAAAGTGCCTTTTTTTTTTTTTTTTTTTTTTTTTTGTCCTTCTTACCTACGAAATTGCTATGGACTACTAATTAAAATATTTTAAGACTCTTTTCATGCATATATTATAACTAGTGTAATAATGACTTCTAATTATATAAATCAAAATAAAAATTATTAAAACATAATGTTCAGATTTTCCTTTTCAATGATGGTGGACAGCCACAAAGTGGAAGTGGCGATAAGTCACTTCGTTCAATACCCATTTCAAAAACTTTTTCAAATTTTCTTAAATTTTGTGAGGAAATTTTAATTTCTACTATAATGCTATTATATGTATTACAAATTCAGCTCATTAATTTTTTTTTAATTTCTATGACAAGATTATAAAATTAAATATTAGTATTTTATGATGAAATGTCTTCAAATTATTCTAATATCAAAGTTAATATTTTTTATAAAAATTATTAATTTTATTGAATGTATATTAAAAATAATACATGATATAGCGGTTTGGTTTGATTTTTTAAATTATTTTTTTGAAAAAATATAAATAAATTTGACAAAAATAAATTGTTTGGTTTGATTTTCCAATGGTTGTGGAAGAATGTGGCACCTCCCAAAATTAAATTTTTTGGTTGGTTAGCTTGGAGAGGCAGAGTGCAATCTGATCTTACATACAATTTACAAAATGATTATGTGCTTATATGCAGACACCTACAATAAGCTATGTCCTAAAGTATGGATTTAGATAGTTAACAACTAAGTGGAAACCTTTAGCAAAATCCAAATGAAAATAAATCCTAAGAATTTTTAATCATATTCTGGATGCCTGACTCCAAATACAGTGAAATAAACCAAACGAAAGTAAACCAAAATATTTTTATTTGAATAAAATAGAGTCAAAATTAAATATTTTGAGAGAACATGATCTTTTCATTTATTATTTTGAAGACAATAAAAATATATTTTTTTGAATAAAATAGAGTCAAAATTAAATATTTTGAGAGAACATGATCTTTTCATTTATTATTTTGAAGTCAATAAAAAAAAATTGAATAAAATAGAGTCAAAATTAAATATTTGAGAGAACATAATATGAATTTCAATGAGGAAAAATTCCAATTCATGAGTAACATAATATGAATTATCGGTTTATGAGTAACATAACTAAGAGTTTGTTTGATATTTTTTTAATGAGGAAAAATTATTAGGTACTCTTGGAAAGTCATGCGTTTATGTTTTTCACTAATCATCCATTGCCTTTAAGTAAAAATTGATTTACTGACCTCTTAATTTATAAATAATATGACTAAAAACTTGTTTGATATTATTTTTTTAATGATTTTTTTGACTTTTTTATAAGTTAAAAAAGTTAATATGAAATTGGGTTGTTTTTAATTTTTTTTTAACGGGTGATAAACATAATTTTTTTTATCAATTTTTATTTTTTAAAAAGCTATTTTCACAAAATAAGGTAATTTTTTTTGGGTGAATACAAAATAAGGTAATATTCCTTACAGTGTACCATAATATCTATACAAGTGATTGGACTTACAAATTTTCGTAGGTCAGTATTATTTGGGTGAGTGGCAAATCGAAAATGAAATTTACCTACTTAGTTCTAGATCATGCCAACCAATTGATGTGGAAACTAAATAAAAAATTGAATATACAACTATAAAGTCAACAATTCATGCTATGTATATTGGTAATTATGTGTAACAAATAAAGAATACTCTAACTGTATATATGATTAAAGCAAATTGACTTTAACACATCAACTTCATATATAACACATACAAAATGAAAAACATTATACAAATTAATAAATTTTATAAATTATTCTTAATAATTGATATATCATGTACTAATAAAATTTTTAAAATTAAAGCATGAATTATTTTAATGATGTAATAGGTGTTATACTAGTAGTTAATTTTTTTTTATAATAAAAATTTATCAATATATATAACATTATCAATTTAAAATAGGGATAATTGGTGAAAAGTCCACACTCATGGGGCCATATGTTATTTGGTTCATGAAAAATTTCAAATTCCAATTCAAACAAACTCTAAGTTATGTTACTCATAAATATCTCAATTCATGAATTTCATAATATGAATTTCAACTGTCAATTCTCAATTATATGAATTTTATAATATGACATTAACAATTATCAATTATATGAATTTCAATTTTTTAAATTTTATTCTTAATTAAAAAAATTACTTTTCAAACCCTAATTTCAAACCCTAATTTCCTTTTAATTCCTCTTAACAAGCAAAAAATAAAATTTCCAATTCAACAAATATAGGTTGATTTATTCAAAATTCAAAATTCCAAACCCTAATTTCAAAAAATATAGACATTTTGATTCACAAGCATAATTGCAAAATTTCAATTTCTAATTTCAAATTTTAAAATATAGACATTTCATAATTCCAATTCAACAAATATAGGTGAAGAAGATGATTTTGTGTATAGATCAAATATAGACATTTAGCTCAAAATGTCTATATTCCAATTCAACAAGTATGGCATCTAGCTCAAATATAGGTGAACAAATATAGGTGAAGAAGATGTCTATATTTTCTTCAGAAGATGATTTCAAAATATAGACATTTCAAATTATTCATAAGCATAATTTCTGATTTTTGATTCAGAAGCAAAATTCCAAACCCTAATTCCAAACCCTAACATTTTCACAACACTGATAAAACCCTAACACATTTAATAATTGACATTTAAAACCCTAACATTCACATTTTCACAAACACACATTCACATTTTCAACCACACATTCACATTTTCACAAACACAATAAATAAATACATAAAATTCAAAAGATACAGACAGAGCTAGATGCTATACCACGGAAAGAGAGAAAGCAGAGACAGAGAGTGAGAGCAAAGAGAGAGTCTGAGAGTAGAGGGAGAGCGAGAGCGACAGTGAGAGTTGAGCAGAATGAGATCGAGAGCGAGAGAGTCTGAGAGCGAGGGAGATCGAGAGCGAGAGCTAGAGAGTCTGTGAGCGAGAGCGAGAGCAGAGTCTGAGACCAAAGTGTAAAAAACGTGATTGCAAATGAGGGGGCTTGGGTGTATTATATAAGTTTTAAAAGCGTGGTTTCAATCCACGCTTCCATTTATCTATAGTTAAAGCGTTATTCCAAATAGGGTTTTCCTCACAAAAAAATTATATGCACAGTTAAAGCGCTATTTCAAATAGCGTTTTATTCAGAAAAAAAAATTCCACAGAAAGCGCGATTTCAAATGGCATTTAGTTGGAAAAAAAATTTATGTTAAAAGCGTGATTTTCAACCACGCTTTCTTAATTAAAAGCGTGGTTTGCAATAGCGCTTTCACTATTCATCACATTTTGGGCTCCAAACAATGAAAGCGCGATTTGTAATAGCGCTTTAGCTTAGTTTGGGAATTCCGTCCAAACTAGACTTAGTTTGGGAATTAAGATACAAAATAGGCTTAATATGGGAAAAGCCTCCCATTGCTATCCTTATTTTGCAAGATGCAACATATTAAATTATACAACAAAACACTCACTACTCTTATTATTTTGAATGAATTACACATCATAACCAATTTAATGGGTATTTATTTATATAATTTAAGTTGTTCAAATTATAAAATTATATTTTTGCCCATCAAATTATAAGCGTCCCCAATTGAAACACATGGATGAAAATCAAAAACTTTAAAAACATAAACAAAATTACTAGTTAAGGAATAAAATAGAAAAAGGTTAAATTACATTTTGTACCTTTTCATTTTGGCTCCTATTATTTCAATTTGAACAATTTGATCTCTGCACTTCAACTATAGTTTCAATTTGGTTATTCTGTCTAAATTTTTGTTAATTTTTTCTATGTGTACATTTAAAGATCCAGACAAATATTCCAAATTTGTTAATTTTAACTTGAGTAAATTATGTAAATGGTCCCTATAGTTTACACAATATGTCAATTTGGTCTATATTATTTTAATTTGCTCGATTTTGCCCCTTAATTTAATGAATTGGGTCATATTGGTCCAATAAACAACAGTCGTTATGTTTGGTGAGCAGAAACTCAAACAATGTGTCAATTTAGTCGCTGTAGTTTACATGATGTGTCAATTTGATTCCTGTTAAAATCGTGCAAATTACAACAATAGGGACCAAATTGGCACATCGTGTAAACTACAGGGACCAAATTGATACATTATTTGAGCATGTGACAACTTTCCGTCTACCAAACCTAACAACCATTATTTACTAGACCAATATGACACAATCCATTAAATTAAGGGACAAAATCGAGCAAAATTAAAAAAACATGGACCAAATTGACATTTCATGTTAACTACAAGGACCATTTGTATAATTTACCCTCTTAACTTTAAACTTGAATATAATGACCAAATTGAAATTAAACTTAAAGTATAAGAATTAAATTGCTCACTTTGAAATAGCAAAGACCAAAATATGGTCCAACTACGAGGATTAAAAATATAATTTATTCATAGAAAAATATAGGATTAATTTTATTTTTCGTCCATCTACTTTGACCCAAATTTTACTTTAGTTCCTATAGTTTCAATTTTAACAATTTGATTCATACACTTTAAGTCTAGTTTAAGTTTGGTTCTTCTGTTGAAATTGAAAGTTAAAATTAACAATTTTGAGATACTTGTCAATTTTCTAAAATTTCAAATTGGTTCTTTTATCTAAATTGAAGGTTAAAATTAACAATTTTTGGACATTTGTTAATTTTATAAGGTGTACATGTAGACAAAATTAATAAAAATTTAAACAAAATGATCAAACTAAAATTAGACTTAAAGTGTATGGACCAAATTATTTAAATTGAAACTATAAGAATTAAGGTAAAATTTGGATCAAATTATAGGGGATAAATTACACTTTACACCCCTGCACTTTGCACCAAATCTCATTTTGGCCCTTACTCATGAAATTGTGACAATCAACTCCATGTACTTCTAATTTTCCCTTTTTGTTACTACACCGTATAAGTCTTTTATAGAAGTCAGTAATATGACCAACATATGATTATGAAATGAGGGCAAAAGAGGAAAATCACTCTCATTTCTTGTCTATACACATTTTGTTCCAAAATTTACATCAAATTATAAATGTATTAACCTAAAACAAAATGCAGATTGTGAACGATTAAGGAAATGAACTAGGGTTTGCAGAAACTAAAATCATGAAGTTTTGTTTTTTACAGTAACACAGTTTTCAGTTTATTTATTTTTTCTCTTCGACTTCTCTGCTGCCTTTTTGATTTTTAAACTCTGTTTGCTTGCCTCTTTGTCCCAATTTTTAGTATATGAACTTATATATATATATATATATTGTGTTATATAACTCTCACATACTTATCACATGGAACAAAGTATGTATTAGTGGGAAATGAGAATTGTTTTTCTCTATTACCCTTATTTCGTAGTCACATTCTTATCAAATAATTGGATTTTGTGAAAGATTTAAACAATAGAGTAATAGAATGAGGACATTGATACTTATGTAGAGATTAAAGTGAAATTTGACAAGAAATGCAAAGAGTTAACTGTCACAATTTCATGTATAAAAACCAAAAATGAAATTTGGTGCAAACTATAGGGGTGTAAAGAGTAATTTATCTAATTATAAGATTGAAATTTGCAATTAATTAAAAAGTGCCTCTCCAAAGTGTAAGGGAAAAAAGTGAAATTGAATTAACTCCAAAGTGATATTAAATCCAGATCATTTTGTTTGGTTTTAAAAATTTGAGCTCATTTGTCAAAAAATTAAAATTTTTATATTTTGTATATTTTTGTTTTTAGTTAAAAATTTTCATACTTTAAGATTATTTTTAAAATTTTTTTTTTTTTTAGATGTATCTAACCTAGGTGGTGTTTGGGAAGAATTTTAATTGGGTTTTTTCTCATTTTTTTCACTAAAAGACGGGTATGTTTGGTTTGAGTTTGGGAGATAAAAAGTACGAAAAGTTGTTTGGTTTTGTTTTTTTGGAAAGATGTTTTTGGAAAATTATTTTGAAAGAGAGTTTTGGAAAAACTGATTGATTTGATGTGTATGAGAGAGAGATTTGTTTGAAAAACTTGTTTAGTTTACAGGTTTTGGAAAAAAATTTTGGAAAAATTTGTTTGATTTGAGTTTTTCTAAAAACTCATTTGTAAAGAAATTTTTTCAAAAATTTTTGGGAAATTCAAACCAAACGAACCCTTTTGCAAAATCAAAAAAAACACATCCAAACAAAATATCATATCCAACCCCATAATCATTTTACTTTTTCTCTTACAAACATCAGATCCAATTACAAAAAAATTCAACTATCTTCCCAAACACAAAAAAAAAAAAAAAAAAAAAATTCTTTAAAATATCCTACATCTAAAAAAACCTACATAAAAATCCACTTTCCAAACACCATCTTAAAAGGTATAATATTTATGAAAAAAATTTTAAAAATTCATCAAATATAAAAAAATACAAAAATTCTATATATTTTTTGTATTTTTGTTTATTAAAATTTGAAATATTTTTTCACAAATTTTTTATTATATATCTAAGTTATGTGCATTTAAAAAATAAAAAAATTACTGAAAATATTAAAAAAAAAAAAAGTCACAAAAAGTTAAAAAAAAAAACTTAAAACACAAAAAATAAAAAATTTAATTTTAAAAAATAAT
The DNA here is from genome assembly GCA_025200525.1 of Camellia lanceoleosa. Lineage (NCBI taxonomy): Eukaryota > Viridiplantae > Streptophyta > Magnoliopsida > Ericales > Theaceae > Camellia > Camellia lanceoleosa. Next base: position 59,392,603 of record CM045761.1, read on the forward strand.
AAAAATTAAACAAAGTCAATTATTTTATTTTTAGAAAATATTTTAGACCCTAAAAAAATAACCACAACTCTACCCACAGAGAGATTGAAACAGTTTCATGGATGAGTTTCACACTTCTGATTGATGACGAACCTGTCTTCGTCTTGCATTTTATAGCGAAGAGTGAGAGACTTGGCCATTAGAGAGATATGGAGGATGAGGCGAGTCTTCTGAAGCATGAGATTTCAAGCACGAAGCCTATCGAGATTCGAGACGGTTATGGCATTGTTATTTCATCTATTTCAATCAATAAATGCCCTAGTTTTTTTTTTAATGGGTTTTCAAATCTGAAATTTCTTTGCATAATCAATCTGGTGCATCTATAACTTGACAAAAACCCAATACAATATTCAATACAATTCAGATCTCCTTTTCTATGAATAATTAAACTTGTGTTTGTATTTTGAATACTTCCAATGTCTTACAAATTGAACTCATCAAATCATTTCCAAACTTCCCAATACTGATCCAAAACCGAAGATCAAACTTTTCATTTATGCCATTTCCTTTTTGTAATTCCCATTCTTTTTTCCCCTTCTAAAAGGAAGTACAACGATTTTGAAATTTTTTTTATAGAATATATATATATATATATATATTTGTTGACACAGGTAAAAAGTTTTTGAGATCATTAACCCTCATTTTGCATTTAACAATTTTATGGAATAGAAGTCTCATTCCGAAAGATTGGTTGAGATAGTGGGGCACATTTCGCACGACATGAAGTAAGGACTCACTTTCCATTTACCTCTTTACTTACTTGTATTATTTTCTGTTTTCTATATATTAAGAGTAGTGATATATAAATAGAAAATTATGATATGAAATAATGTGACAACTTTTAATTTTGAGACTAGAAAATTATACCAACTCAACAAAAGCCTTTGGCTAATAGGTACTGTAGTTGGTTATCTCTCTTTTTTCTTTTTTCTTTTTTTTTTTTCTTTTTTTTTTTTGTTTTTTTCAGAAAAATCCTTCCTACCCTCCCGCAGGTCAAAGGGAGCGCCCCTTGCAGAGATCATCATGGTGTCTTGTTAGCCGTTCCGAGCGAGGAAACTATCCTTACGATCAATTTAATAGGTATTTTCTTTTATGGTTTGAATTCTGGATTGGGCAATCTAATCTTGGCGAGGTATGATTAAATTTTAAAATAAAAAAAAAAGTACTCTTCCAACTATCTTTGTAGTACCATGGTAGTTGTGTTTAATCAGTAAAGTTTTGAAGACCTATTTATTAAGTCACATTCTAACCACAAGTTTATTTGGTTGGTTCAACTCTGAATATTTGCGGTAGTACCCTTCCAGCTGTGTTGGTTGAGTCTTAAAGGCCTATTTAAGATATGTTACTTTGTAACCACAAGTTTAATTTGGTAGGCTTCAATTACACATTCTAGGATACTCTATGATGATTTTTCTGCCATCATCTTGTCCTTTTTTTTTTTTTTTTATAAAAAAAAAAAAAAAATTCTAACAAGACACGTTAGTAAAGTCCATAATTCAACTCTATTTTACTTTTGGAACTTTTAAGGAAAGGAAGATTACAAAAACTGCCATGTAGAACATACAATGTCGACTTTGAATGAGATGTAATTTTGAGAGCTTAGAAGTTTTAGAAAGCACGCTTAATTTGTATATAGATACAATACATATAGATAGATAGATAGATAGATAGATAAATAGGTGGTCTCACAAAAAATGACTGTCTAAGCAGAGACCAAGTAAGAGGTCTAACATAACCCACCAAGAAAGAAAACCTCTCACTATCAGCGAGACTAGGTCAAAACAAACATCACATAAAATTAACAAAAGCACAACCACTCACATCTTCATTAATTACGTTTGTTGAAGAAATTTTTAGGGTAAATTATACTTTTAACCCTTGTAGTTTAACTCAAATTTATTATTTTAATTTGAACAAGTTGGTTCCTACACTTCAAGCCTGGTTTCAATTTGATCTTTCTGTTCAAGTTGGAGGTCAAAATTAACGGTTTTGGGACACTTGCGAGTCTCTTGAGATACACAAGTAGAAAAAAAAAATAGAGTGATTCTATCTACACACCTCAATTACTCTTAGTTCACACCATTATTCATAATTTTTTAATTACAATTTTATGTTTCAATCAAATATCCAAATTGCCCTCATCTCTATTCCATCCCCTTCATCCACAAACTCTAACCTAACCTATTGATAGCTACCACCAGTTGTTGCCGTCGCCACCGTAGCCCCTTGCCTTAGGTCGCCTCCTCTCCACAGCCTTTCTCTCTACTTTTTGCACTCCAACAACTTCCTAAACGTCGTCGTCCTAACCCCAACATTACCACACATCACTGTCGTCGTGTCGCCACCGTCGTCGCCGCCGCCGCCGCCGCCACCGCCACTGCTATCAACCCTTGTCGTCCCAGCCACCGTCAACTTCTCTCTCTAGCCCCATCACACCTCCTGCAGCTCCATCGTCCACCCCTCCGCCGTCTTACGCCCTTATCTCGCCATCACGAACAACCCTGCTCCTCTTTTTGCCATTGCAAACAACTCTACCCCTACCTCTGCCATCGCAATCCATCTCCTTTACCTCTCCATCGCAATTCAATCCTCCTGCATCCTGGCCTCCTCCACCGCACACACACACACACACAGAGAGAGAGAGAGAGTGCCCTAGGGTTTCTAGATCTAGACAATGAAGAAGAAGAGGAAGATAGAGAATGTACCGAAGAGGGATGATTGAAGGGAAGGGGTGGAGGGTGATGGCTGACGGTCGGTGATCGGCAAGGGTTTGGGTTTGGGTTTGTTGGAGAAGATGAGAGTAATTTGGTATTATTTGAAAATTAATGGTGTGTATTGAGACAAAATTAAAAGTTTTAATTTGTGTTTAGTGTGAATTGAGCAAGTGTTGTGTACTAAAAGGATAAAAAAATAACAAAAATTACACTGGTGAGTCTCCTGAGATACACAAGTAGAAAAAAATAACGATAATTACACTTGTGAGTCTCCTGAGATCCACACGTAGAAAAACAATAACGAAAATTTGGATGAAAAGACCAAATTGAAACTAGGCTTAAACTGTAGGGACTAACTTATTCAAATTAAAACAATAGGGACCAAAGTGAAATTTGAATCCAACTAAAGGGGTGAAAAGTGTATTTTACCCAAAATCCTAAGCTAGAAATATCAAATATTTACTTGAATGACTTCATGGGCAAGTCATGAGCTATTGTCATAGCGAGGGAGGTTATTAATAGCCACAAGTGTGAAGAGGAATGGTTGAGATATTGTAATGCATTTCACCAATAAGAAGAAAGCCCTTAGGAAAGATGTAGATATGTACTGAGAATTTGCTCTTCAATAATTTTGGTTTTGCATTCTCTATCAAATAATAAAGAGTAGTGACATACACCCCAAAAAATAAATAAATAAATAAAAACCATTCATACAAAAAAAACTTATCATTAGTAGAAAAATGCTATTCATAAAAAAGAAAAAATTATATAAAATTTAGGGTAAATTGCACTGATCTCTCTTGAGGTATGGAGAAAATATAGTAAGTTGCACATTTTTGGCATAATCAAATTGGACTCTTTTAGACTGTGTTTGGCTTGTGGATTTGACGAGGGAAATGGAAAGGGAAAGGAAAAGGGAAAGGGAAAGGGAAATAGAAAGAAAATGAAAAAGAATTGATAAGATTCGAATTCCAAGTTATGTTTGGCTGAGTTGGGAAATGAAGAAACAAAGGAGCATAAGTGAACCCAAAAGACAAAAAGTATGATTGCATTTCCCTCTCATTTTCTTTTCCCTTGTATTTTCCATTATAACCAAACAAAAAATTAAATTGCTTTTCCCTTTCCCTTTGCATTACCCTCATCAAATCCTTCAACCAAACACAGCCTTAAGGTTTAATTCACATGACACTTCAATTATTTGTTTGTCAATAATTCATTAGTCGTATAGATGAATAGATGATGTTGTCATTTCTTTTACAATGAAATTTTGTGTTTTAACACTATTTGCATTAGTTTTGGTTTTATTAACCTAAAAGAGAGGTAAATGTAATTATGCAAAAATTGTGGGACTACTTTTATTTTCTCCAAATCTCAGGGGAGGTTAGCTTGATTTACTTTAAAATTTATCATGTGGTGGTGTCTCTTTTGTAGGTAAATTAAATATTATTGAAATGTACACTTTGTTTTACAATGATAAGTTCCAATGTAGCTATATCATTATGTATTTAAATTCTGTGTACTTTTTCATTTGTATATTACTACTCTAAATAATATCAATAACAAGAATGGACTTTGATTCTTCTTTTTGTTCAAAAAATAAATAAATAAATAAATAATTCTCCTAGAAATTTGAAGTATTGTGAAGGCAAGAGTATAAATAAATAAATCTCCTAGAAACATTTTGCATCAAACTAGAATCACATAAAATCTTAGATATTTATTTTACTTTATTCATAAAAATTAGAACATACACTTTTAGGTTATCTGAAATAGAAATGGCAGGATCTTTTATCCTCAAGGTCCTCTATCCTACTATTTGAAGGTACTCCCAACCAGTGTTTTGAAAAGCACGCGCCTAAGCTCGAGGCGAGGTGAGGCACAGCTCTACGCCTCATGCATAGCGAGGCAAGGCGACATAGAGGAGACGTAGGTGAGGCAATGAGGCGCACGCTTTATTCTGAGGCTCGAGGCGAGCGCGGTTTGCGCTTCGCGTTTCTTCCACTCCAACAGCCCATTTGGTTTTTTGGTGTGGATACCCACATGAAATAAAATGTCATTTACAATATAAAATGATCAAAATGTGGGTCAAAAGAGCAAAAACATAAAAAATAAACCCTAGTGGAGAAGAAGAAGCAAAAACAGCGAGAAGAAGACAAAGATGAAGGTTCGACTTTTGTTCTCGCCTCCTCCGGGTATGACTCTTCCTCTTTCTCTCTCGGCTCTTATCTCCGGGTCTTCTCTCTCGACTCTTCTCCTCTAGTTCTTCTCGGTTCGACTATTCTTCTTTTCTCTCTCTTCTCCTCTTCGCTCTTCTCTCTGGTTCTTCTTCTTCATTCGATCTTCTTCTTCTTTCCTCTGTCTCTCAGTCACTCTCTCTCTTTCTTCTATTCTGTCCTATCCTCTCTTTGACTTTTCTTTCTTTCTTTCTTTTCTTTTATGTTGACTGATTCTAACCCTCTCTCTCTCTCTCTCTCTCTCTCTCTCTCTTATATTTTATTATTTATTTTTCTTCTTCAATTTTTTTTTGGCTTTTCTGTCTTATTTTATATATATATATATATATATTGCTGATTAGTTTATAAGAACACTTTTTTTTTATTATTAATTTTAATGATATGTGTTTATTAATTTTATGTGGATGATCTTAGTACATAAGGTTTTTGGTGGATGTAAATGTGATACTTTATACCTTTTGTTAGATATTATATTTTTAATATACTACATACATTTGTTATGTTAAAAAGTTTGCCTATTTTATAATTTTGCTTTGCTTTTACTATGTGTGCCGTGCCTTGCCTTGCCTTGCCTCGCCTCGCCTCGCACCTCGCGCTTAGGTTATAGGAGACCATATCGGCTCGGTGCACTTGGAGCCTTTTAAAACACTGCTCCCAACCATTTAATTAGATTTCGAGATTCATGTGTTTTTAAATTTTCACAGGATCCCATGATTGAATGTACGGAGATAGAAAAATTTAGGGATAGATAATCCTTGGCCCTAGGTCTTGATGATATTTTTCAACATGAACAAAGTTTTATTCCTCAGGACATAAGATATGTGGTGTTCTTTGAATATCCTCACACATCATCTAAGTCACGGTCTAATTTATTACTCCCAACACCCTTGCCAAGAGGTCTTGATTCTTCAACCTTGAAATTTAAATCTATATATAGGATGTTGTACAATAAAGAGTAACTACCCCATCCATCTTCGCAAGGAAGGAGCTTTACTACTTTTGTAAATGGCTACCACTCCAATATTAGTTTGTTTTATGATACTTTTCTATGTACACTTCAAAATCCTGGCCTTAGTTGAACATCAAAACCAGTTCATCTACAATGCCTTCCATGGAGCCAATCTTCACCCTGACGGCCATGCACCAATGTGTTTGCTCTTGGTGCATTGGTGCTCGAAGTGGCTTGTGGAAGGAGATCCATAGTGCTATAAGAATTGCCTAAAAAAATGATTTTGGTTGATTGTGTTCTTGAGAACTTGAAACAAGGATCTATTCTTGAGACAAGTGATCCTAGATTCAAAGGTAATTTAGAAGAGAAAATGTTGTTGGTTTTGAAGTTAGATCTGCTTTGCTCACAATATAATGAAGCGGCAAGGCCTAGCATGAGGCAAGTGATGCGATACCTGGATGAAAATGCGTTGTTGCCAGATATACTTCTTGATTCCGCAGGTATTCGTACATTTAGTGTGACTAATGAAACGTCTTCTGAATTTGTCGTGCCATTTCCTTCATCAGTTCCAAAGTCTTTTGCTCACTCGATGTCTAGCACTGACTCAATATTCAATTCTGGTCGTTGATTTGAAAATCTCCATGCCTTGGAAATGCTAGAACATCATTTGAATGTATGACTAGCAAGAGTCAATGTGATTATTGTGTAAAAGAGACATATGTTCTGTACTACTAGTTATTAGCTACACTCACTTCAAGAAAATAGATGATTGTAAATATCTCCTGTTCTTGCACTAGTCATCCAAACTCGCTCTGTTATTAGCTATATTTGATTATATTGAAGTTAGTGAATGTGTGATTTTAGATTTTGTTTATGGATTATCAACTTTTAACTTGAAATTAGTTATAGCAAACAATGTTACTGAAGCAAGCTGTTGCCCGGATACATAGATTAATTAACCATAGCCTACCACGCTCAATAAAATTGTTGTGGAAATGACTTAGAGATTAAGGACTATTTGGATGCCTAATGGAAAATCAATGACTGAATTATGTTTATGGATAGTATTTGAAGGTATAAAGTTGATCATCATCTAGTTTATATATATAAGCACAAATAAAAATTATATTAACAGGAGAACAGGAACCAATTACAAAGATGGTGTATATGATATTTTATGATTGCCACCAATTTTTGCAACGGCCTACTATTTTTGGTGGATTTAATAGAAGATGAAATATTTCTTGGATTGTGTTGTATTATACAATGAAATACTTTAAATAAAAGTGGAAGTTATTCGAACTCAACAAAACCCTAATCTTGACAAAGAGTACTACCATTCCAAGCCATTTTGTAGTACACCATGTATGTTTTGGTGTGTGGTCTTGAAGACCTATTTATTATAGCCCATGTTGTCACCATAAAAGCTTTATTTGGTTGATTCAATTCTTAGATATTTGTAGTACCTGTTTGTGCAAGTCAAATGAAGGAACGAACTATCAAATGAATAAATTACCTCAAAACTCAAGAAATAAATGTAGTGTTACCACAATTCAAGAAATAAATATAGTATTACCACAAAACTCAAGAAATAAATATAGTATGTGAGATCATCAAATGCACGACATGTTGTTCTAAAGGCACGTTCGCCTCTGTTTGTGAAGGTATTAGTGAACAAATATTGTTGTAGATACAACCTAAAAATTTCACAATGTGCTTGACATGTTGCACAATCAGTAGATGGGGAGCCAATGTTCTAAAGGCATATTCGCCTCTGCTTGACATGTCTAGCCTACCAGTTTACTATCTCTCCCTCTTTAAAATGCCCAAAGGGGTAACTAAGGAGTTAGACAAAATCCAAGCAGCATTTCTCTGGGGTGGGTCAGTGATCAGAAGCAAAATTCATATGGTTAGATGGTCTGAAGTTACTAAGAGTGTGACTAAAGGTGGATTGGGCATCAGATCCGAGATGTGAATGCTTGTCTACTATTCAAATGGTGGTGGAGATTTGGTGGAGAAGATAGGATGCTGTGGAAGAAAGTAATTTGTGAGAAGTACAACATTCAAGGAAGCAAGTGGTATCCATCTATGGAGATCACTCAGGCTCACTCTAGGATCTGGAAGGATATACTCTCTGTGGCTGCTACAAATCCTGACCTCACAGTTTCTTTGCTATTAACACCAGCATATTGATTGGGAATGGGGCAAGGGCTTTATTCTGGAAGGATAGATGGATTGGGAATAGAAGTTTTAAAGAAGAGTTTCCTAGACTTTACAGAATTTCATCTGATAGACAGAATTCTGTAAAGGATGTCCTTGAACTCAGAAGGAGACTGCCAGATTGGGAACAAGGCTTTATTAGAGCTCTAAGAGATTGGGAAATGGGCAAGGTGGTTAGAATGGTAGATTTATTATCCACTGCTTGTGAATTCAGGGCTGACAAGGATGATGTTCTCTGTTGGAGGGCAGAAAATTCTGGATGCTTCAGTATATCATCTGTTTATAGGTGGTGTGAGAACAACTTGCAACCTAATGATATTGGTGTCATTGTCAAAATGATATGGCATAATGTATCCCCTCCTAGAGTTAAATCTTTTGTGTGGTTAGCTTGGAGACAAAGGCTAAAAACTACCATCTTTTTACGAAGGATTGGGGTCATCCATGGTAATGATAACATTCATTGTGTGTTTTGTAAAGCTGAGGCAGAGTCGGTTAACCATGTCATGCTGTGGTGTTCTTTCAGCTGGCAGGTATGGGCTGGTATGTTACTCTGGTGGGGAGCACAATGGGTGATGCCTGAGTCAGTTGAAGGGGTGCTACTGTGGTGGGCTGGGTTTACTGGAAACAGATTTGATAGGAAAGTTTGGAAAGTTTTACCACTTGCTATTTTTTGGTCCATTTGGAAGGATGGGAATGAAGTGGTGTTTTCGGGAGCCCAACCTGATTTACCTGGTTGTGTAATACAATTAAAACCAGAATGGCAGGATTGCAATTTTCTGTCAATGATTTTGTGTTCAATTTGCATCAAATCAGGTCCTGTAGCAGAGGCTTTGGCTGAGTGTTTTCTTGGTGTGCTGGTAGTTAGGTGTTTGTTAGCAGCCGGGTGGTGTTGTTTATTGTTATGTTTTTTTCTTTTCTTTTGTTGCTTGGTTGGTTGCTCACCGACTCGTTGTCATGCTAGCAAATAATTGGGCTTGCTTAATGATGTCAACTTTGTTGGAATCGTTTTGCTTCACTATGATGCTCTGTGCATACAACATCTTTATTGATGTAATTCTTTCTTTCAATCAATAAAGTTTCATTTTACTGATATATATATATATAATAAAATGAAGTGTAAGTTGCCTAAAAATAGTAGATTATTTAAGTAATAATAATACAACAATAACACTAACACTAATAAAATAATAAATAAATAAATAATTTGTGGATGTGTATGATGGATACAAAGTTCAAAAAAATTTGCAAAGCAAGTCTTGAGATTATCAATCTAATTGTGTATGTTATCTCATGTTTAGATTAACTTAGGATTATGAGGAGGGATAGACTGAATTAACTATCGTAATTATTTTAGATTTCACATCTTTATATATATATATACACACACAGTGGCGGAGTCAGAAAATTAAATCAGGAGGGGTACTTATTAATTACAATTTTAATTTTTTTTTCATAACCAACAATAAGAAGATAATAATAATTTTTGAATTGATATTAACTACAAAAAATTAAATAAATTGTTACAAAAGTATTTCAAATAAAATTTTACAATTAAATTCGAGTAAAATCGAAAAGAAAGTATTGCGTGTAACTAATGTATCATAGACAATGTAAAAAAGTTATATATTTAAGTCATAAAATAAATTACATAATGGTAAGATCACTCAAATTTTTACCCAAGTTGAGTAAAAATTTCATATAATAGTGATATCATGTCATTACTGACATATGATATCACCAACCAATAGTAAAGCAACATATGAAGGGTGAATTCTACATGCAAATCTAACTAATACTCTAGCAATTTTTACATATATATACTGATATTAATTATATTTGTATATCAATAATGATAAATATTACCTTCATATCGAGATTTTGTCACAAAATTTTCATACATAAAAGTATAATTTGTTGTTGTCACTTTATTTTCAATAAATCAATCACTATTGTTTTCATAAATTTAAAAATACCCTTAATATTTTATTCTAAATATTATTTTTATTTAAAATTTTATTTATATACATATGTATAAAAACAAAAAAAAAAACAAAAAAAACAAAAACAAAAAAAGGAAAAAAAATCCAAGGGCACGTGACCCCCTACTCCATGTGGCTCTGTCACTGCACGCACAAAAATAAATAAATAAATAAATAAATAAAAATAAATAGAGAAATAGTCCAAACGGTCTCACAGAGAAGACTATTCAAAAAGAGACAAAACAAGATGTTCAACTTAACCTACTAAGAAATAAAAATCAACGAAAACACAACCACTCCCGTCTTTATTAGAGGTTTGTTGAAGAAAAATTGAAGTTTGAAAGATCAAATAATTACTTGAGTGACTTTATGGTCAAGAAAGGCTATAGCAAAGGTTATTCACTAGAACACGAGGTTGAAATTTATTTTGAATTAGTCTCTTTGTGACTGGATTCAATCTCAATCTTCCATCATATTTTCTGTCAATCATTTTGTGATTTCTTCTATGTTCCTAACAGTGTTGTTTAGACGTGTGAAAGAATTGTTGAGATATTATATTGCATTTCACCAATTAGAAGAAAGTCTGCATTGGTAGGTGTAGATATTTAGAAATTTCTCCTCATAAATAGTGTTGCATTATCTGTCAAATGATATATAATATCAGGGATAAACTATATTTTTAACCTTTTAAGTTTCACTTAAATTTTACTTTAGTTTCTTTCCTTTTAATTGTAAGTTCATAAACTTTAACCCGAGGATCAATTTAATCCTTCTGCCACCTCACACCAAAGTAGAATATAAGTGCAAGTTGGATGGTAAAAATGTAATTTTGTTTATAATTTTGTCATTTGATACTCTTAAAACGTGCTCATGTATAACAAAAATTGTAAAATATCTTTTCTTATTGAATATCATGAAGTCTTACAAATATTTATACTCAAGGAAGTCTCACTGAGTTTGTTACAAACCAATCTAACTAACTCACTCTACTCTTATAATCATATCTATTATAACTGCCTTGAATATCTTGCGCATGTGTGAACTGAGTTGTTTATGTTGGCTTCTCTTGTGACTTGAGCTAGGAGTATGGCTTGAGTTGAGATGGTTGCTTGAGCTGAGATGATTGAGAGTATTCCTCAATACTCTTGTCATTTCCCCTCAAACCAATGGGGCTGGGTAGCACCATTAGTTTGTCCTTAAGATAATGAAACCGAGAAGAAGACAATGGCTTAGTAAAAATGTCAACAACTTGATCAGCTGTAGGAATATAAGAAAAAGAAATCTGTTTAGAAGCAACCCTTTCACGAATAAAATGGCAATCGATGCTTAGAACGTGCATGAAAGACTGGATTGGAAGCCAAAGCCATACCCAACACATTATCACACCAAAGAATAGGTGGAGAAGAGCAAGAGATGGACAACTCCTTGAGCAACCGCTGAAGCCAACATAACTCAATAGTAGTATAAGTCATGGATCTATATTCAGCCTTAATAGAGGATCTAGAGACAATAGCCTACTTTTTAGCAGACCAGGAAATAAGCTTAGGACCAAGAAACACACAAAAGCCTGATGTAGATCTGTGATCCACACAGTCTCCAGCCCAATTAGAGTTAGTATAGGCATGAAGAAGAAAAAGACCAGGTGTGAAAGAGAGACCTTGAGATAAAGTGCCTTTAACATATCGAAGAATCCTTTTGACTACAGCAAAATGGCCAACAGATGGAGAGTGCATATGCTGACATGCATGATTAACAACTAAAGCAATGTTAGGCCTGGTTATAGTTAAGTACTGTAAACCACCAACTAGGCTGTGATAAAGAGAAGGGTTAGAGAATGGCAAATCAACAGCAGTATCAGAGGAGGATTTGAGAGCCATAGGAGTAGAGCTAGGCTTGCAATCCACAATTCCAGCCTTGAGCAACAGTTCACCAACATACTTTTGCTGGGAAAGGAAAAAACCCATGAGAATGAGACTGAACTGAAATGCCTAAGAAGTAGGAAACAAGACCCAGTTCTTTCATGGAAAAGACCTCATGCATTTGCACAATAAGAGCATTGATGAGAGTAGAATCATTCCCAGTGAGCAAGATATCATCAGCATAGACAAGAATGATGGTAATAGAGGTAGGGGTAGAGGTAGTCTTGACAAATAGAGAGGAATCTGAATGACTAAGGAGAAACCCCTGCCCAAGCAAGAACTTAGAGAATGTAGAATACCATGCCCTAGGAGCCTGCTTGAGGCCACAAAGAGCCTTATGGATTTTACAGATATGAGAAGGGTACTGATGATCTACAAAACCTTGAGGTTGATCCATATACACCTCTTCTTTCAAAGTATCATGTAAGAAAGCATTGGAGATATCCAACTGCTTAATAGGCCAATAGTGATGAAGAGCTAGGCACAAAAGCACACGAATTATAGGTTGTTTGGCCACTGGACTGAAGGTCTCATGGTAGTCAATACCTTCTTGTTGATGATAGCCCTTGGCAATAAGCCGAGCTTTATAGCGAGCAATAGAGCCATATGAGTTCTTCTTGATTCTGAAAATGCATTTACAACCAATGGAAAGATTTTGAGAAGGAAGAGGAACTAAAGACTAGGTGCCTTGATGATGGAGAGCCTGAATTTCTTCAAACATAGCCTGAAGGAGACTGAAGAGCTAGCTTAGTTATGGCAGGTTCTGTTTAGGTAAGATTAGGAGTATGAGTTAGAAGAGTTGTAGTTTTAGACCTGGTGAGCATAGGATGAACATTATAAAGAGATTGAGAAGAAAAAGGAAGATCAATATAGATAGATTGAATGGGGATAGAGACAGCAGCAGAAGTTGGAGCAAGAGATGGTAAGATAGAAGGTAAAGAAAACTGAACAGCAGCAGGAGAAGATGCACAGGGAAGGACAGCAGGAGATTGGGCAGTAAGCTGTGCAATAGGCTGTATAACAGATGATAATGGAGCAAGAGTAGACTGAGGAGCTATAGTAGCTATAAGAAACTGGGCTGGATTGAGAAGCAGGAAAAAGCTGAGGAGTAGTAGACTGAACAGTAGAGGGGACAGAGGATTAAACGAAAGAAGAAATGGCAGGTAAAGTAGGTGGGACTATAGTAGTGTGAGCGAAAGGAAAACAACTCTCATTGAACAAGACATGTCGAGAGAGGAAAACTTTGCCTGTATAGGTATCCAAGCATCTGTAGCCTTTAGTGGAAGGACAATAACCTAAGAAGACACAAGGAGCGGACCTTAGTTGAAGTTTATTGGAATTGTAAGGCCTAAGCCAAGGGAAACATTGACAACCAAAGACTTTGAGAAAAGTGTAATCAGGAATGGATTTAAACAATAATTGAGAAGGAGAGGAATGACCTAGAGATAGACTGGGCATCCTGTTAATAAGAAACACAGAAGTAACCATGGCCTCAAACCAATACTCAAGAGGGACAGAAGATTGAGACAACAAAGCAATAGCAGTTTGAGTGCTATGTTGATGTTTTTTTTCGGCAATACCATTTTGTTCAGGAGTATAGAGACAACTAAGCTGGTGAATGATACCATGAGAGGCAAGATAATCATCCATTTTATGATTCACAAACTCACTACCATTATCTGGGCGAAAATTTTTGAGTGAGAGATTGAATTGATTCGCAGCATAATTCTTGAAATGAACAAATGTAGAGTACACTTCACTTTTAACAAATAAAGGAAAAATCCATGTAAATATAGTATTAGTCATAGAAAGATTTTTGGTGAGCCTCATATGGTTGGTTAGTAGTCTTTCTTTTACAACAAGCCATAGGAAGTTTTTAATTTTTTAAGGGGCCTTGATCTTCCACAGCCATTGCCAGTCCTCTCCATTGTCTTCATGCCTTGATAGGGCTTTGAAAAATCTAGAAATCCCCTAGATATTGATTTGTGATTATGTATCAATTTTAATTAGTAAATAGCAATCCCAATCAAATAATCAAGACAAATCAACACAATGATTTTAACGTGAAAAAACCACAATTGGAGCACCTCCACTTGTGATAAAAAAAAAATCACGAGCCAAAGCCACAAAACAATCCACTAAGAAAACAAAAGGAATTACACAAATGTACTCTTAATTACCTAGTGAATCCACGCCCGAATTGAACCGACCCCTATATGCCTCTTCCACCACAATCTTCACCTCGGAATTGTCTTGCCCAACGTTGAATCCACAACGTCGATGTTGAATCACGACGATAAGCCACTCCAGAATTCACCAAAGTTTCAGGATCGAATTTCCCAAAATCTATTGAAGAACAACTCTCTCTTTTGTATAGAATAAATAAACAATCTTTTGATGTATATTTCTTAAACCATAAGTTGAATACTCAATCAAACATCAAAGAAAACTAGCATAATAGCCCCAGATATAAACCCTAATATCCAAGAAGAAGATCTGGAAGCGTAACCCCAGATTTGTAGCAACTTGAGGTTTTATAGAATCTGAAATCGCAAGGTCCGCTTGAGCAGGGAAATGGACGCTCGAGCGGGGACGCAAAAACATGTGTTCCAAACCAAGATGTATGCTCGAGCGGGGAAATGGACGCTCGAGCGTAAAAGCATGCCTTATAGTATATTTGTAGACAGGTCAAACTTCTGGAGCTCAACATTTTTCGCTCGAGCGGACAAGCAACTTCAAATGCATTTTTGCATTTTGCTTTGGGGGTGCTGCCCCTCAACCCCGCCGTGGCACTACCTCGAACCCGCCAAGAGGCACTGCGCCTTAGAACCCCGTGAGCTGACCAGGCAGCTTGATCCCTGTCATAGTCAATGAAGTGGCAAACATGAAAGAATTACCTTCTGAAACTTCTCTACAAGACACAATTCATGTTGGATTCGTATCTAAGTACTCATAACCTCACTGAAATAAAAAAAAAAAAAACGAATAAAAGTACAACTGAAAGGAGTTTTGTCAAACGAGATTGCGAAGAATAAAACCTAACAATCTCCCTTTTTGGCAATGCCGTGACAAAACACACCTAACAAATAAAATCCTAATCACCCAAACCCCTTACAGCCAACAAAAGCAAACTTCATTCTCAAGGTCAAGATCTGCAAAACAGCTTTTAATGCCACAATTTCTAAAACAACTATTAGTGCCAGAAGAGTATATGAAAAAGCAATAGACATATAACAAGACTATCTTGAAGCATGAGATAGAACTATGAATAGATATAAATTGGAGATTTTAAGAACATGTAGCATGAATTGACAAAGGAATTTCATATTTCTCCCCCTTTTTGTCACGAATTGACAAAGGAAGCTCAATCAACTAAAGCAAGATCATAAACCACACAAGTAAGGATATGATGATGTAAATATCATGAGCATGCAAGAAGGGAATAATAAAGAAGTAGTGCATAGCAACATACAAAACAACTAAAGCCAATCTCCCTTACCAAACAAATCAAAGTGTTCATGCTAACAAACTCTTGCAATGATAAACCAAACTCCCCCTCACTAATAGCAACCACAAACATTGAAAACAATGAACAAGAAGAAAACGACAAAAATAATATGATGGAGCAAGCAAAGAATTTTAGATTTGTACCTTAAAACAAACAAGATTATCCAAGAAGCACAATTACTTGAAAAAAACAATGTGCACAGCCTCTAGAAGATTCCTCATAAAAAAAAGTAATGCATTATGTAAAAAGCATAGATCCCATGATAAAAGTGTGTATGACTCTTGGAGTTCGACAAACCCTAGATTCAAATCCTAGTAGTGATCTTATAAATAGGCCTCCGGCAAGAGAATCTAAGCATAACTAAGGAAAGTCAAACCACTAGGAATCAAGGGGTATTTGGTGAGTAAAAGCGGAGGCTCCCCCTCAATCAATGAATCTTTTTTTTTTCCTTTTTCTTTTCTTTAGCACATTTTTTTCTTTTCTTTCTTTTGCACAATTTTTTTTCTTTCTTTTTCTTTCTTTTGCATATTCATTGGCGGCTGACACGCTCAAGAGTATGGAAACCGAACCAGAGAAGCATGGATATAATAAGGATAGCTTGGTTGGTGACTCTGAGGTAGCCTTTTCCTCATGTTTTAATTACAAAGAACGGAGACGAAAGCTATGGAGATGCAAAAAGATAAAAGGTGGTTAAGAGACTCAACATCACCCCTGACATGCTAATATAGGGCAATTCCTCTAGAAAAGCAAAAGATACAATGCCAGAAGTTCATAAAGAAAAATGATCACTAAGGCGGAAGACTCCGATATTTGCTAATCCAAGAGTGTGTACAGAATGAGACATACTAATCAAAGAACACATACTTCAAAATGAGTAATGATTACAAAAAGCACACACATATTAACATGTAATGGATATTTTCATCAATTCTAATATGTATCAAGGACTTATCAAAAATTTTAAGCTTGCAAAACCATACTAAAAAAATCTTTTTGGATTTTTTTTTTTAAATAAAGCAAGACAAAAAATGACCAAGCACACACTGAATGATACCACACATTACATGACCCAAAAAGAAAGAAAACACACAGAAACCCAAAAACTAAAACGAATAAACAAATTAACACAAGTCAAGTTTTCTCACCCAAACCGCTTTAGTATGAACAAAGTTGTGAGAATGGCGGTTCTTGGGTGGTGTCTTGACGTTGTTGTTCCCTTCCCCTTCAATGAGAACCCGTCTTGACATGGTTTCCAACTTCCTATTCCTAGGTCTAGGAAAATGCAAACTCACTCCATGTTTGGTCTCAAGCACATCAAAATAGCAAGGTCTATTATGACCCTTAACCTCATTACAACCAATGAAGTGTCTCTTATCCCACAAGGTGTTGGAATTTCTTCCATCTCTATGAGACACTCTCCCATGCAACTCATAACAGTAAGGGCGAATATGACCATACATACCACAATGATGACAAATAAAAACATGGTGTACCTTTTTTCACTACGCCAAAACAGGGCATTAACGGCGATTTTTTTAACGGCGGTAACGAAAACCGCTGTTAAAGGTACTATTAACGGCGGTTTTGTTACCGCCGTTAAAAAAATCGTCACTAAAAGTGTCTTTAACGACGGTAATGAAACCCATTTTTAACGGCGGTAACGAAACCGCCATTAATGCCCACTTTTAACGGCGGTAACAAAACCGCCGCTAATGCCCAACTATTACTGCTGTTAATGACGGCGGTCTTTGCCGGCGGAACTCCGGCAAAACTCCGGCGTGCTCCGGCGAAACTCCAGCGAGTTCCGGCGAAACCATCTACAATAAAGTAAAAGTAATGTTTAAATATTTATTTAGGGAATATATTTCATGAAGAGTGGCTGTGGTAGAGTGGTTGGTGTGGGTGGATGAGAGGTCTTGGGTTCAAAACTTGGGGAGTGCAAGAAAAAAGAATTATTTTTTGAAAAATTTGAACCTATTTACGGCAGTAAAAAACCGCCGTTTTTGGTCCTATATTACCGCCGTTTTTGGTCGACTTTTAACGACGGTAATTTGCCTTTTTAGGACGGTTTCACTTTTTCCGACATGCACCTAAACGGCGATATGAAACCGCCCGTTAATTATCTGCCGTTAAAAAGGCTTTGCAACGGCAGCAGTTTAATTGCGGTAAAAAACCGCCGCTAAAGCCCAATTTTGGCGTAGTGTTTTCTTTGACCTTACCAACTCTAGGAAGATTGAGAAGTCTTTTCTCTCATTGAATCTGGTGCTCCCCCTGCCTTTGGGTTTTTGTATCATGAGATGTGGATGCATTCTATTTTTGCTCTCTCTTACCACCAAAGCCAATGCCACTCTTGTCAGAACAAATTTGTTGAGACCCAATGATATTGTCCAAAGACCAATGGTTGCCATAGCGCACTTGAGCTCTTCCTCTTTCTTGATGATTAGCTCTTCTAAGGCACCTTGAGACATCTCGAGAGTTTCAATCTTTTCTTCATTTGTTGCATAGATTTGTTGTAGCTCATTCCTCTCAGTCTCACAAGTCAAGAGTTTTGCACAAAGGACTTGTAGATCATTAGATATCTTGATGGCATCATTCCTAGCCTCGGAAATCTTTTCCTTTAGTTTGACATTTTCACTTTCACATGTTTTAAGTTTCATAGTGAGTTTGTCATTCAATTTGGATAAGTTAAGAGATTCCTTATACAATTTTTTATAAGCTTGCTGAAGCTCTTCATCATCACTACTTGAAGATTCATTATCAGTGTCATTCTTAACCGGCCTCTGCGGATACTCTATTTGTCCTTCAGTTTCGGAAGCCGCCATGAAAGTAAGGAATTGTTTATGTCCCTCTTCGCCTTGATCTTCGTTGTCACTTTCATCTTTATCAGATTTGTGATTCATTATCCCAAATAATAGTGAGGGCTTTCTTCTTCCTCAAACGAGTGGGGCATTCTTGAGCAAAGTGGCCAAATCCTTGGCATTCATAACATTGAACTCTTTCGGAGTTCCCTTGTATCTTTCCTTTCTCCTTCTTGGCTATAGAATTAATTTTGAGTTTATCTTTGCCTTTGGATTTATGAGTATGAGTAGATTTCAAAAGATTAGGATTCTGCTTCAAAAAATATTTTTTAAATTGTTTTACAAAAACATCCGTAATCTTGGAATCTATCTCACAATCCTCATCAGAATCCACTCAAACTCTATGAGCACTACTAAAAGCAATAGCATCTTTTTGTTTCTTTTTGAAATTCCTATGTGCCTCATAAGTTTGAAGATTTCTTACCAAATGATCTAACTTGAGATTGTCAACATCTAGAGCCTCCTCAATAGCTGTAACTTTTGGTTGGAACCGATCGGGCAAGGACCTCAAAGTTTTTCCTACAATCTTGGATTCTGGTATTTTCTCACCTAAATTGAAGTTGGAATTTACAATGTCACTCAACTTTGCATAAAATTCATCAAAGGTCTCACTATCTTTCATTGAAAGGTTTTTGAAACTAGACGTGAGCCTTTGAAGTTTTGAGCGTTTAACAGAAGGAGTGCCCTGATTAATAGTTTGTAAGATATCTCAAGTCTCTTTTGCGACTTCACAATTGCAAAATACGACTAAACTCTTCAGGTGTGATGGCACAAAAGAGAGAATTGATAGCTTTACTATTCTAGCTATTATTTTGGTAATCAATTGTGTTCCACTGATCAATTGGTTTGGGAAAAGTTACTCTATCAACGGTAATCGTCGGTTCAGTCCACCCAAACATGACAGATTGCCAAACTTTTCATCAATAGATTTTAAAAATGATCTCATCTGAGCTTTCCAAAAAGAATAATTGGATCTGTCAAGTAGAGGTGGTCGAACTATAGAATTTTCCTCACGAATTGAATCCATTATCACAAATAAAAAAATATCTCGCTCTAATAGATTTTTTTAAAAAAAAATAGAGTGACTTGCTCTAATACCAACTAAAAAATCTAGAAATCTCCAAGATACTGATTTGTGATTATGTATCAATTTTAATCAATAAATAGCAATCCCAATCAAACAATCAAGACAAATCAACACAACAATTTTAACATGGAAAAACCACAATTGGAGCACCTCCAATTGTGATAAAAAAAACCATGGGGCAAAGCCACAAAACAATCCACTAAGAAGACAAAAAGAATTACACAAGTATACTCTCAATTACCTAGCGAATCCACACCCAAATTGAACCGACCCCTATATGCCTCTTCCACAACGGTCTTCACCACAGAATTGTCTTGCTCAACGTTGAATCCACAACGTTGATGTTGAATCACGACGATGAGCCAATTCAGAATCCACCAAAGCTTCAGGCTCGAATTCCCCAAAATCCACTGAAGAACAACTCTCTCTTTTGTATAGAATAAATAAACAATCTTTTGATGTATATTTCTTAAACCATGAGTTGAATACTCAATCAAACATCAAAGAAAACTAGCAAAATAGCACCAAATATAAACCCTAATATCCAAGAAGAAGATCTGGAAGCGTAACCCTAGATTTATAGTAACTTGAGGTTTTATAGAATCTGAAATCGCGAGGTCCGCTTGATCAGGGAAATGGACGCTCGAGCGGGGACGAAAAAACACGTGTTCCAAACCAGGATGTACACTCGGGCAGTGAAATGGACGCTTGAGCGTAAAAACATGCCTCATAGTATTTTTGCAGACAAGTCAAACTTCTGGAACCTAACATTCTCTGCTCGAGTGGGGGAATGTCCGCTCAAGTGAACAAGCAACTTCGAATGTATTTTTGCATTTTACTTCGGGGCGCTGCCCCTCAACCCTGCCATGGCATTGTCCCAGACCTGCCAAGGGGCGTTGCCCCCTTGACCCCCCGCAAGCTGATCGGATAGCTCGATCCCTGTCTTAGTCAGCGCAAGTGGCAAACATGAAAGAATTATCTTCTGAAACTTCTCTACAAGACACAATTCAGGTTGGATTTGCATCTAAGTACTCATAACTTTACTAAAATAAAAAGAGTGAATAAAAGTACAACTGAAAGGAGTTTTGTCAAACGGGATTGTCAAGAATAAAAATCTAACAGGCTTGATAGGCTGCTACAGTTGAGTAATTTCCATTAGTAGAACCCTTCCAAGTGGGACTATCTTTAAATGTCGCATACTTAGGACAATATATGTTAAGAATTTCTTCCTTATCTTGTTGAGAGATAACATCCTGAATTGTAGACAAATCCCATTATCCTTCATTATCAATGATAGACTTGAGTCTAGTCCTATTATCAACATGAGGTCCTTGATATTTGCTGTAAAGGGGATGGGATCCATATAACCAGTTAGTCCATAAAAGAGATGTCCTCCCTCGTGCCCACATTCCACTTGATAGTCTTATCTAGTACATCTCTGTTCTTAATAATGCTCTTCTAAGTGTGAGAGGCTCTTTTTTTGCTAGGCCAGTTAGAGATGGAATGATTCTTGAGGTATTTGATCTTAAGGACTTTGCACCACAGATCCTTAGCATTATTAGTCAGTTTCTTGCCCAATTTAGAGATAAAAGCTAAATTTTTCTCTCTAGCTTTCCTTATGCCTAGCCCACCATGTTTCTTGTTTTTACACAATTGGTGCCAATTAACAAGATGAATTTTTCTAGCACCTTCAGTATTGCCCCACAAGAAATCTCTGTTTAATCTATCAATTTGGTCATACACTTCGTAGGGATTTCCATGGTTTGCATCAAATGGTTGGGGGATAGCAGAGGTTACAGCTTTAACCAAGGTAGTTCTACCAGCTAAGGACAAGTTCTTGGCTTTCCATCCTGAGAGTTTTTTGGACATTTTCTCAATGATATCTTTTATGAGGGTTTGGTTAACTCTATGATGAAGAATGGGAGTACCCAAGTATTTGCCTAGGTCATCAGTCAAGGATATGCCACACTTATGGCTAAGAGGAAGGGCTTCTCTCCTAGACAGGTTAGGGGAGACAAACATTTTGGATTTATGGAGGTTGATCTTTTGGCCAGGCATATCACAAAAATTAGTGAGCACTTCCATAATACAGTCACAATTGCTATTGTTGGCTTTGGCAAACAAAATGAGATCATCAGCAAAAAATAAATGGGAAATAGGAGGGCTATCCTTGGCAACTTTCAGGCCCTTTCATCTACCACTATCCGTTTGGATTTTAATCATCTGACTCTGGTGTTTTGGTCGCCCAAAGTTAGCCATTTGGACCTAGAGTTTTGAAACCAGTGGATCTCTTCATGAAAATGGGTATTATTAAATTGTTTGACCAAGTCCCTTTCTAAGATAAGAAGATTGTAAGAAGATTGTGAGAAAAAGCAGTAGCTTGGGCCTTTTGGATACCCTCTATACGAGCGAGAAAAGTTCTTTTTCTTTTAAAAATATTACCAAAAACTTCTTTATTCCAGGTTTTAACATTTTGTGTAAAGGCATCAATAGCTTCAATGAGGTTATTATTCATGTTAAGCCAAGAAATAAATAATTTGTAAGAAATATTTGTCCAATTTATTAGTTTGTATGTCATTGTTTTCAAACCATAATGTATTTAAACCTTGAATATGATATAAGTAAAATAGGCGGACACTTTGAAGCCGCTTTGGACAGTGACGACTACATGAATTTGTAAGGATGGGTCACTCTCAAAACATAAGTTTCACAAATTTTGTGAGAAAAATAAAAATTAAACTAATTAAAATTTACACTTCTCCAATTCTAAGTAAAATAAATTTTTAATAAAATACTATTATCTAAAACAGAAAAATACATAAACTTCTATAATTGCATTCGACGTGTTGTCATCTTTTAGAATTGTTAAAATTCATATATTTTTTTCACTTTTTAAACCTTTCCATTATATAATAGTAGGAATCTTCCCCCCCCCCCCCCCCCCAAAAAAAAAAAAAATAAATTTACTACTACCTCAAACGCGTGTGTGGGAGAGAGAAAAAAGGGGAGCAGCAGAAACGGTAGACTGTTTGATGATCCTCAAAGCAATGTGTAGGTTAGAGACTAAGGATTGATTTGAGAATATGTTATTTTTATAATTTTTAATTTAAAAAAAAAATAACAGGACAGTGGTGTTAGAAAAAAATTTATAAATCTAGTTGTGATATATAACTCTAAAATAGTAATTTTAATGGAAACTTTAATGAGGTGAGAGAGAAAGAGAGAGAGTAGAGAGAGATACAGAGAGGAGTGTGAGCCTCTATATCACATAGGCACTCTTCACATCATTAAAACACTACTAGAACTCTTAAATTAGAGCTCTCAAACATTATTGTTATAAACACTGCAAGAAAATCGGGAATTAGCGGCGTTTATAAAACGCCTCTATAAGTTAGAAAAACGCCGCAAAAATATAAAACGGCGTTTATAAAATTCGTCGATGATGCGGCCGTCGCTGTATCTTTGTGACGTTTAAAAAACGCCACTAAAGACTTTAGACGACGTTTTCTAAAACGCCGCTAATTCTTTACAGCCGTTAACTATGCACGTTAAAGGAGTTATCTCTGACGTCATAATGACAACATTTCGCGACGTTTTTAAGAAAAACGCCACCATTTCATTTTTTTTGAAAAAAAAAATGAAAAATCATAATTAATGATTTTTGACTTCTGTTCAAACCAAACCTATATCATCCATCATCATCCATCACCATTCTCAAAATATATACCATAATGTGAATGAGCATTCATTTTTTAATTTTCCATAAAATAAATAAATAAATAAATAAAACCCCTTTAAATACAATATGACAATACAAAATCATAAAATAATAATATTCAGTTTGCTCTCCAAATTTTCTGAAAATAACTTCATCCACAGCTCTCTTCAGCTTCATCAAGTCATCAATCATCTTCACCAAAATGATGATTATATACCTGAATCATCCAATTCCTATAACTCCTGCTGCTTTCAGTTTCTTTCTCTCTTCTAGGATCATCTTTTTCGACTTCTAAAGGCAATTGCTCTTCTGTATTAAATTGATGATACAACACCTGAAAATTTCACTATTTACAACGCCATAAAACTATTCCTGGAATAAATAATGAGAAATGATTTGTGGCACTAAAAAAATGGGCACTAATGCCCCTAATTTCTATTTTGGGTAATTGTTTTTTTTTTCTTTTTTTTTTGCCTTAACTGTTTTTCTGTTTTTCTATTTTAAGAATTTCGGGGCATTAGTGCCCCCCATATTCGGGGCACCAACCATGATTGATAAACAATATCAGCATGATTTAGCTAGTGTACTAAGGAGACAAACAAAAAAAGCTAAAAGCCAGGCAATTCATGATTAGCAAATAAAGAATTAACAATCAAGTTCCTATTTAATAACCAGAAAGGTTTTTGTTTACCCTTATCCTGTAGCTCCTAGACTTCTGATGGACTTTTGAATTCCTGGATACAACACCACCTGATTTTTGAAGTTTCACAACATCAACATCAGGCTTGCTTTTTAATACACCTTTTAGCATGCTGCAAAGTTTCTCCTGCACAGGGATTTAAGTGAGCATGAAAACATGAATAGATTGGCGTAAAAATTGAACCCTACTGAAATAGATTAATAAGAGACAACTAATCGTGATTGGCCCAAGCTAATTTATAAAGATATTAGATGTTGCAGTGTGATACAGCCAGGATGAAGTCTGGAAGTAATAACAAACTTTATCTGGAAAAACATTGACATTGATGCTCCATTTTTTTAGAAATAAAAGATTTTACCCAATTTTTTAATTTTTATTTATTTATAATTTTTGGTGTTCGGATGTACATTGAGACCATGTAAAACATTTTACATGCAAGTTATTTTATGTTCAGTGTGGTAAAATGACCCCATGGATCCATCTTCCATTTGTTATTTTCAAAAACAAATTGAGAGCCTCAACAGTCTCCTCTAGAGATAACAAAAATAAAAAGACATAAATGTTGCCTTTCACCAATATTCATCAAAGTCGATGAGTAGTTCTTGAAACCATCGACCATCTTGCAACATGTTCGACAGCTTTTTAGTATGAACCATAAACTCTCCTATAGAACAACATAGCTTGGGAGCCTTCATGGGGTGATTTGGCTCATTCAAGGTGATTATCATTCACTTTTTACTTCGAATTTGAACCAGTTTTTGATGGCTTTATTCTTCCATTTTCCAGTTTTCAATTGGTTATGCATAGGAATATTGATTAATTTAAATTACAAGTTAAATGTCCTACTTCCCTAGATGATTCTAGCATATCCACCCAAGAAGATGCATGTTAACATGAAACTTTGCATGTAAAGCATCCTAACAAAATCAAAGCAAATGCAGCAAGGAAAACATTTACCTGACCCAAAACCAGAACAACATTTACATTGAATGTATCAATTGCCTGAAGCAGCAACTGCAGCAAAATACAAAGACGATGCCTACTTAACAACATATCCCCCCAAAAAAATTCTAATTGAAGCAACCCGACATTATAATATAACAAGCATTTTGTCAATGGAAGCTTGAAACTCAGTTACCTTATAACCAAGACCCTCTATCCATCCCATGGTATTGATTACCATGCCTGCAGCTCGAGATTCAGCATTCCCAGCAAACTGCCTCTCCAGAGTCTGAGCAAGCTCCTTCACAAGCACCTTGTACAAATCTGCATTGACACTGTGAAGCACCTATTCTAAAAACAAACATGATAGTTGGGAGATGGAAAAGGCTGTAACCAAGCCAAACAAGAAGTGGCAATATGAAATTTTGTATTCATGTGGAATCAATCTAGGAAATAAAGAATCCGTCAAGAGATAACAGTAAAAACTGACAAAGGAGAAAAACAATTCATCACCTAGGAGTCGTGTGTCCATAGAAGTGAACAAGAGGCATTTCAAGAGGGATTCCTTCAACTGGGTCAATTGGCATTTCAATTGGGGTAGCAGCAATACATCCAGGGATGGTTATAGATCCTTGGCCAACATCCAAATCCACAAAAGTAGGTTTCCAACCTTGCTTAGCTGCCCAACTAAGAAGAATCCTTGACAAGGTACTCTTTCCAGAATCTGTAGGTCCCACTACAATTACCCTCGGACCCTGAACCAACAAGAAGTAATGAGACCTGATAAATTAACAAAATCATGCACAAGTACAAAGAGAAACGGCTGGACTTGTCGACTGATAATCTTAGTTACCCTGAATCCCCCAAATATCTGGACATGTAGACACATGGCACAAGTACTTCCAACTTTGAAACACTAAATACAAATTTCAGCATCTAAGAAAATCACCATTAAGACACGTGGTTGTAAAGCCACAGAGATGCAGGAAACCATGGCAATTGATTACTATGTTACATGGACTCTTAAAATAAAATTAAATTTCCGTGTCGACACTTGGACAAGGTATGGAATTCTGATATTTTCCATCAGACATGTCTTACATATTTGTATTATATATATATTGTTGTATAATTGTTACAAAAATGAGAAATTATTTTTGACGTTGTATGTTACTTATAACGCTATTTTATCTTATATAGTAGTTTAAAAATATTAAAAATACAACACTTTTTTGCCAGTCTGAATATGTATAAATTTGAAATTTGATGAGTCCGACCTACAAACATGCACTCACACCTCTGTATCCGAGTCCATGTAAAATAGGTTGATTACAAATGAAAGATTATTCAAGAATGAAGAAGAGATCTAAGAACATAAATTGAAATGTGTACCTTAACAGTAAGAGTTCCTCTAGCCTTCTTATCTTTTATGTTAAGCATATCAAGTGATGGAAGGAGTCTCACTTCAACCTCTTTTGGAGTTTGACTTCGGCTCAATCAGCTTTAATTTTGCTATGCCCAATCGTTTGTCTTGCCCAACATCTTCATCGAAAACCTGTATGAAAGGATTGTGAAATTTGTGTGCACACAGTCAAAGCAAATAGAAACTCTCCATTTCAACTAGCAAAAAATAAAATAAAATAAAATAATACAAATGTTTGACAGTATCCATACCAAATGGCTCTCTGTGGTACTCGAAAGGACCAATTAGACATTCAAAGGACCTTTAGGTTGTGTTTAATTATAGATTTGGGTAGTGATTTGGAAAGGGAAAGGGAAAGGAAAAGGAAAAGGAAAAGGTGAGGGAAATGCGAATGAAATATAAGCTAAATTTTTTCTCCATTTCCCTCGGCTTTTCTCTTTCCTTCCCAAATCCATAATCTAAACACAACCTTGCCTTAGCAAAGCCCGAAAGGCATCAAGAAGTGGAACAGCCCACTGGGATGGCAAGGCGGGACAGGTTTGTATTGCCCTGCCCCTCTCTGATACAATTTTGCAAATCAAGGAGGTAGCGGGGGCATGGACAGAGACGGGTTAATTTTACAATCTTACGAATGGCGTTACTAATAAAGTGAGAGATGATGTAGTATATTACGAATGATGATTGATAAGTGAAAAATAAAGAACTAAAAGCTTCGGACATAAGCTAGGTAAGGGGTAGGGATAGGGATAGCACAAACACTGACCCAGTGTTTTTTAATAGCGCAGGGGCAGGTTAGAGGGTGGAATTGGAGAACCCAATTGGGTTCAGGATGGTGATGGAGAAGGGTAATCCAACCCATCGGACCTGAATATGTATCGCATCACGACAAAAAGATACCTAATTATTTTAATACACTAGTGGAAAGAAAACTAATCTAGAACTATATCATCACTGGCATCGGATTTATCAAATGTGATCAACCATTTTTTTTAACGATCGCCCACTTGTGGGTCATGTGACAGTCCGCCTAACTGAGTCAACAGATCAGTAAACTTGGAACAACTAGAGGGAAACATGCCGTAAGTCTGCCCTTTACACTGTTGTGCATTTTCTCCTCTTTATTCAATTATTCCCAATATTTGTCAATTATTCTCATAATTTCCCACCCTTTATTTACCCCGGTGCAATGGCCTCCACCCACATCCCCTAGGTTCAAGCTTTTTCATGAGAGATTATTACAAGAATAATTGCATAGAGGCTCAGTATGTACACAAATTAACTTTCCAAGAATGGTCAACAAGTAAAGCACCATCCCAGTAATTTCACAAAATAGCATAGTCAAAAGAGAACTAAAGGCATGTGGATCAAAACCTCAAGAATAAGAGACTGTGTCTCCTTGTCTTCTGAATCACTCAAATGTTTGATTCCAAATGGGGTTGGTCATTGTCAATGACCTTTGTTTTAACAACAGACAATGGTCGAATGTACACAACAACATAAGGATAAGATTTTCCAATCATTTCCATGTTCTTAAGATCATTTGCCTTCACTACTGTCACCGTAAGCTTTCCCTGTGGTCTAAGCTCTAGTTCACTGCATAAAAGGCACAAAGAAGTGTTAACTCCAACTTGCCATATAAAATAAAATAAAGAAAGAAAAAAGAAACAAAAAAAAAAAAAAAGTGTTATGCTATCAATTCATGTGATGAACAAAACATCTAAAAATGAAAAAATACTTGAACCTGACGATGAAAAAAGTGTGTCAATCACGATATACCATAAACAATGCAAATAAATCTTGTTCTTATGGTGCAAAGCATTAGCCAAGTACAACTAAGAACCCTTCTTAATTAAAATATATATATGTGTGTGTGATTACCTTGTATCTACAGCTATACCACCTATAGGCACAACAATCCTGTGAGGCCATTGGAGCATGTGCATTACGATTGAATCCACGGTATCCTATCCAATTTGGCAAAAAAGCACAACTAAGTCTACATAACAATACCAACCATTACGAAAACCAACGGCGTAAAGATTTTGATATCATAATCAACACTTACATCAATCATATCGAAAGTCCAGAATGGCCGTTAAGCTTCCACCAAGCGGCCTTCAATGTATAATCTATTTTAGGCTTGGTGATTGAACAAACAAAAGCCTTAATTATGTTCATAACAAAATTACTAGAACACAAAAGCATTATTCAATTTCAAAGAATTTAAGTGTGAATGGTTTATACGGCACCCCTCTTACTAAGCAGTAACCAAAAAGTACAGTACAATATCACTTCTCCTCTGGGGTGTACATTCATATATCCTTAACACTATCGGTATTAACAAAGATGCAATCCAACACCGAAATATACTTTATATTATATGATAGAGAGATCAACAAGGAAGAGACTCAATCCAGATGAATGGCTACTTAACAAACCAGGTTCTTGGCCAACAACACTACTGATATCACAAACTAAATACACAGGTTTAGAGTTTATTTCACACTCATCTCAAGCATTAATCATCAGGTTTAGAGTTTCTTTGGGCAACTCTCAATACTATTTGGGTTGAGTCTAGCAAGCTTTTTGACAACCAAGCTATTTTATCCATATAAACTCTGAAGGGCTCTGGTATTACATAACAGAGAACTCATGTTTCAGAATACAGATTAATTTCCACAAAATAAGGAAAATTTAAATAAACCAAACACAATAAATCTACAATTTTGCTAAATAAAGTGCATTTGTCATGATGTTTATATACCTTCTCTACACCTTGGTTACAGGCATATACCAAAGCATCTGCGGTGTAAGTCGCATATACGCATAAGTGTTGTTGACCTGCAATACGTTGAAGCCAGTATAACACTTTTGATTAGTATCTTAATACTTAAACAGAAATTCATAAAGGAAAAAAGAAAAAGAAAAATCTCAAGTGAAACTTAACCTGTCCAACAATACAAGTACAATACTGTATGGTAGTGACAAATTGTTCAATTTAAACTGCTTATTTAGATCCATTTGGAAAATGTCATTTGAGAATTGACTTCTTCCAATTGTCTTTAGATAATCTTCTTCATCTTGAACCTTTTTTTTTTCTTTTGTTAAAGTGCAATATAGTTTAATTTTTACTTCTTTAGGAAAACAAACCCTACTTACTTCCCCTTGCAAGTTAGAGATGAGTTTTGGTTCACATGGGCAAGAGTTTCAAATAAAGGACACCATCTCCCTTCTTTTCTCTCTATATGATTGAAGCCTTGCATGTTACTTGCCTAAAAAAATTAATATTTATAGACATAGTCATATAAGATATATATATATATATATAAGAAAAAGAAACAGTACATTTCAAATTTCCCCTAAATTTTCTTTTATCATTCAGGCAAGTCATTCACAACACTGATACAATACATATTTTTGAATGGGAAATCTCATACATGAAACATATGTTACTGAATAAGAAATTTCGAAATCCAGTATGAAGAGCGAGGAAGATAGTGAGTCATGTGTTTGAGACCAGATCTGATGGAGCAATAGAGGGAGAGAGAGAGAGAAAGAGAGAGAGCGGGAGGACCAGACCTTAGGAGGATTACCAGAAACCCAGTATTCATGATCTCGTCTCCTCTTCTTGCTTCGACTCGACTGGTCACGGTCTCGATCCCGATCCATGATCTCGATCCTTTTTCACTCCTCAGTCTCGTAACCTCGCGTTCGTGCAACTCAACCGGTCCATCTTTGTCTGCAAAATCATCGTAATCGAGAATCGTAATCAAGAAAAACAAAAATCGCTCGAAATTTCAACCAAATCGATTCCGTAATCGATGGATTTAGAATTAATCGACCAAGTAATCAGAATCAACCGGTGAATCTCTCAAGAAGCATGAGAGACACGGAGGAAACCTAGATCTAGGGCGGAGAGAGCAAGCGATAGAGAGAATGATAGAGACGGAAGAAATGGGGAGGCGAACCTTGTTATAAAGTGAAACGCGTGTTTAACGGGTGTATTTTAATTTAACGCGTGTGTTTAACGCGTCTTTCACAACGTTTGTCCAAGAAACGTTGTCTAAGAAACGTTGTTGTAGCCAGCTTTTCTTGCAGTGAAATCAATGTCAAAGTTTATACACTTTAATAGTTCAGATGTTTTACTTTTTTACTGATTTGTAAACAATTTCCCCCCGTTCCACTGACAAGTAATTTCCCTTTGACTTTTTAGCTAAAATATGAGGTGAAAAAATTAAAATATTTGGAATGCTTTTTTAACTTTTTAGGAAAAATCATGTAAAAAATAACGAGGAAAGGAAATTTTTGACTTTTTATATAGTTTAATTTTTTGACATTTTTAATGATTTTTAACTTTTTGATTGGGTGAGTTGTTATTATTACTTTGTTAAGGTCATTTGGCTATCAAGTAAAACTTTTACCATAAAAAATAAAAATAAAAAAGAGAGGGGGTAAATTACACTTTGCCCTTTCTGTGTTTGGTCACTTTCTCATTTTGATCCTTAAAATTTATTTTTTCTTACTTTGACCTTTTATATTTCAAGTTTTTCTCAATTTATTCCTAGAAGTAAATTTTATTCAAAATTAAATAAAAAATATCATAATAACTCTCACAAAATATAAAAAATATATTATTATATTGAGGCTAAGTTTATATCAAACTTATAAGTTATATATAATCAAATATTTTTTTAGTTCATAATTATCAATGTGTTATTTTATATCTAATTTTTATTAATTTTAATAAAAATTAGTTTTAAAAGTAAATTGAAAAAATAAAATAAAATATAAAGAATCAAAAAAATAAAATAAAATAAAAACTTTAAAAATCAACGTAAAAAATGGCCAAACAATGGGCAAACCAAAAGAAAAGATTCAAGCTAATGAGGGATGAGGGATGAGGGATGAGGGATGGACCCCATCAGTGTCATAGCGCCGTCGCCCCCAGGCAGTGGTATGGTCAAAATTTTAACATAGAGGGGCAAGTCAACAATGATAGAGATTTTTTTTTTTTTTTAATAGAGATTTTTATAATTATTAAAGTGATGTATATTACTCATGATATAAATTTTACATATATATGAGTGAATTTTACAAACACATGACTGGTGTGAATTATTTTAGGGGTTGTGAAATCTCAAAAAAAAGAGGTCTCATTCATTTTTCGGGGCAAATGCATTTCTAATTTTTTGAAAATTAAATTTTTTTTTTATGTATTTTTTTTTTTACTTTTGGTGAATTTTTTTAGTATTTTGAGAAATTTCTTTTTAATTTTTAAATACACTTAACTTAGATGTATCTAAAAAGTAAAATATTTATTTTTAAAAAATGTTATTTTTTGATAAATCCTCTTTATGAGTGTTTTATTCTATCTAACCCATATTCTTATAACCAAATTATCCTTTCTAATTTTTTACGCATGTTTCTATTTTGAAACTAATATATAACAATAGTTCTCATTTTATGGGGAAAAAAATCTCTCATTCATCCTAAAGAGAAAATTTTTCCCTTATTTTATGGAGAAAATCTCTCCCTTATTCTAAGGAGAAAATCTCTCATACATTTTATGAAAAAAATCTCAAATTATGAACTTTAAACCTTTTATAATTTTGAAATTTTAATAATAACACAACAAAAAATATGAATGAAAATCAAAATATAATGTAAATGTTCACAATAAATAACAAACATACAACTAACTTTTGAAAAAACAAAGTACATATTAAAGTACAATGTGAATGTTCATAATAAACAACAAACATACAACTAACCTTTAAAAAAATAAAATTTATACCAAAATATAATATGAATGTTCACAATTTATAATTAACATACAACTAGCCTTAAAAAAATAACTCATACCAATGCAAACATTTATACTGCAACATGAAAATATAAAATAAAATTGAAAAAATTGAAAATCGACTATTTCAATTGTTCAATGGTAACAAAAATGATTATTTAACTAATAAGCATAGTAACAAAAATAATAAACATACAATTAATTTTCAAAAAAATAAAACTTATACCAAAATACAATGTAAATATTTACAATTAATATACAACTAGTTTAAAAAAAAAAAAATAAATGCACACCAATGTGAAAATTTACACTGTAACGTGAAAACATAAAATAAAATTGAAAAAAGTGAAAATCGGCTATTTCGATTGTTTAATGGTAACAAAAATAATTGTTCAACTAACAAGTATAATAAAGAAAACAACAAAATATAACTAATTTTCGAAAAAATTTCAAAAAAAAAAAAAGAAAAAGAAAATTTATACCAAAATACAATGCGAATGTTCACAATTTACAATTAACATACAACTAACATTGGAAAAATTAAATTCATACCAATGTGAACATTCACATTGCAACATGAAACAAAATTGAAAAAAAAAAAAAGACTATTTCAATTTTTTAATGATAACAAAAAATAATTATTCAAACAATAAATATAGGAACAAATAACTAATTATATGTAAATATTTACATCTTGCAAAATATATAATTATGTATATTCCAACACTTATTTCTTTGATTTTCCAAAAATGTGAAATGTGAACATTTACACTGATTGACAAAAAAAATAGAAACAATGGCAGTAATAAAATTAAAAATCCAAAAAAACCTCAATCACTTTAAAAGTAAAAAAATATCACCCACATCCTCATTTTCGTCATCATCTTTATCATTATCACTATCATTAACAATTTATGTAATTTCACCATTCCATCAATCCAAATCAAACCAAACCAACATTTGAAGTATATGTTTGGAACAAAATTGAGTGGATATAAATAGAGTTTTGACTTACAACAATGAAAAACATAGAGTTTCAAACACAAAGTAACAATGGATGAGTACAGAACTTCGAACACAAAGTGACAATGAAAAAACACAAAGTTTCACTGCAACAATGAAGAAATATAATATTATTTCACTACCATGTGTAAACTAGAGTTTCTAAATCCTACCAAATAGAGAGTTTCGAAACCCTAGCATAATGAAACAATACCACCAATGTAAATGAAACTAATTAAAAAGAAAAATGTGAATAATAGTAACTACCAAAAGAGAGATAGCAACAAAAAGAAAATGGATATATCCTTTTTCTATGTAATATATATCAACAATAGCCATAAGGGTATAATAGTCCAACAAACAATATAAATCCGAAAAAAATGACCTCATGGAATAAAAGTACAAATACATGGGACTAATTAGGTTATAATTTTCCTTGGTGGACTTATTGGGGTAGAACACCTCCAAATGAAATTTATCAATAAAAAATCCAAAAAAACATTTTAAAAATCAAGAAATACACAAGAATACGAAAATATAATCTTTTTTTTTTTTTTTTTTTTTTGTATTTTGGTATTTAGTGATTTTTTTTTTAAAAAAAAATTCATAAATATTGTACTTTTTAATTGTCTTTATATTAAGTATATCTAAAAATTTTTATAAAAAAAAAAAATTTTGTTTAAAATATTTTTAAAAAATCACTAAAAAAAATCTCAATTTTTAGAAAATTAGAACTAAACAAGGTGTGCAACTTATTGGGTTAGATCAGTTATCAAACAAAACCAAACTTGATACATATGAATTTGAAATAGTTTTGAAATATTGGTAATTGATTTTTTATAATATCATACATATTACAATTATAAAACAATCTTAACATTTACATGAAAAATACTATAAACTACACATAATAAAATGATATGTTTTTTTAAATTTATTTGTAAAGTAAATAAGAAGTCAATTTATATCTACGTTCTAGTTAATAATAGTGTGTAGAGTTTGTTGGAAGGAAAATGAGAAATTTATGGGGCATTTATATAATTTCAGAGAAAAATTAAAAGTATTTTTAAAATTTTAAACTAAAAAGTAAAATTTTAAAAGTTGAGAAGGGGCACGTCCCTCCTAATCCGTCATGACTCCGTCACCGACAATAGAGCCAATATCAAATAATTACATATTAGACAAATAGATTACATGTATTTAAAGACTCATTTATTCAAATCTTGAATTTCCCAACATAGAGATGTCATGTTAACCTTTCCTCGAAAATATTTTCCACCATAGGCTAGTCTTTGGTATCAAAGGATAACGACATTAAGATTGCAACTGCTATATTGAAAAAGTGAAGTAATTATCATCCAAACTCAAATCTTTGATCAGTGCCGCCCTGGTCCAAGTGAGCAAGGCGACGCCTTGACCTCTAAATTTTGTCAAATTTTTTACACCCCTAAATAATTTTGATTTTTACTGTGTTTGTAGGTTTAAAAAAAAAAAAAAATTCAAACTAATTGATTTAACTAATCTAAATTAAAATTCTTTAGAACATCTCTAACATTTCATTACTTTTTTCATTTAATTTGATTTCACTAAAAAAAACTCGATTTGATATGAACTACTCTAACTTTTCATCAAATTCTCATTAAAATCTTTTTGAAATTTTCCCTCTTATCCCAATTTTTTTTTAATCAAATTTGATGAGGAAAAAAAAAAAAATCTAATTATGTGTGGGTACTAGTAAAAAAAATCATGAGCACTTGCCATTTTATTCACAAATATTTATATCTTTCTATGATTATGTATATAATTCTTAAAAATTAACTCAAAAAAATATATTTACAAATCACATTCATTCTAAGTATAACTCACATTCTAGTAATTTTGAATTTACGTTGTACATCTTCAAGGTAAAATTTTGGATACGTATATATATATTTTTTAACATAAAGAGTCCTAATTTTAAGATCAAAGCTGCTAGGTAGCTCGAATGGGTGGTGGCCCGAATGGCTCAAAATTATTTTCCCTCCCAAAATATGATGCATAGGGAACCAACGTGTTCTGGTTTAGAGATATAACAATTGAAAAATGAAATAGAAAAGAGATGAGAGAACAGAGAGAGAGAGAAACAGGGAGTAGGACTTCATCTCTGAGCACGAAGACCCCCGACTTGGGTGTTCATTGACGACCATGACGACCACTGACCTGGTGTTCACCGACAATTGTCGCTGACCACCGCCCACCTCTGTTCGGAATCTCCATGACAAATGTCCTCATAGGAGATTAGGTTAGTTATTGTTATTATTATTATTTTTTGGCATCTAAGATGCATTTATGAGAGAGGCAATTTTTGCATGCATTGAGTTAATGTGATACTTGTGTGATGTCTGTAATTTTTTGTTTTGTTTTGGTTGTTCTAGAATCGGACCCTCTGTTAAACATCTTCTATTGTATTGATGCATTCCAGGTTGTTTGATAAAAGTCCACATAGAAAACTTATGCTTGATTTTATGTTTTGTTAGAGAACCTTCATGATCTGGGTAAAATATTAGGAAAATTGTATTATGTTTGATGCATGCTATTGAAATATTAAGTTATTAAAATCAATGACTTTAGAACCTTCATGATCTGGAGAACCTTCATGTTACATTTGGAGAACCTTCATGTTATTAAAATATTATGTTGGAGAATCTTCCTGATTTTATGTTCTGTTAGAAAAATTGAAATGTTGTTCATGCAAAATCACCCAAGTTGCATGTGATAATATTAAGTTAAGTTTTGATGATCTTCAGAATTTACTACCATCTCTATATAAAATCTTGTGAGGATATTTGGAAGTACTTGTCATAGAGGGTTAGGGTTTGCATTAGATTATCATCTAGGCTAGTTTGGAAAGTGAAAGAAAATATGAAATCTTGTCACTACATTCATTTACACTTTATTTTCTGTCTGGTTACTGGTTATGAGTTTGAATTTTGGCTTCAAGCTACACACTTCAATGGACATTGATTCAAACATTTCTTCATTAAATAGGATTGAGGAAGTTGAAGAACCGAAGAATAATCCATCATTAAAGGAGATTGGTGAAGTTGAAGAATCTAAGAAGGGAATGTGTTTTAGCTCAAAGCAAGAAGTATATATGTTTTATGCAAAATATGCGAAACACCTTGGATTTGCTGTAACTTATATAACACAAAATATTGGACAAGATGGGGTAGTAAAATGCTTTGAAATTGAATGTACTCGGGCATGCAAGAGAACAAAACAATCAGAAGTACACCCTCTCGAACCATCTTTGTTATAAAAAATTGAATGTAAAGCAAAGGTTAGAGTGACTCTACAAAAGGATGGAAGATTTAATTTAACCACAGTTGTGCTTGAACATATGCATGACTTGATTCCTAGTGACTCATGATATTTTGCAATGAATAAGAGAATTCTTACTCTTGTGAAGAGAAGACTAGAGAGAAACAGTAAAGCAGGGATAGGGGTGGCTAGAAATTTTCATTCTATAGTTGTTAAAGTAGGGGGGTACGAGGCATTAACATTTAATGAATGAGATGTAAGGAATCACATTGAGAACGTTAGAAGATTGAGGCTTGGGGTAGGAGATTTTGAATCAGTTGCACTTTGTTTTCATAGGATGCAGCAACAAAATTCGAACTTTTATTCTGCAATTGACCTCAATGAAGATGGTTGCATGCGAAACTTGTTTTGGGCGGATACAAGGAGTAGGGCAGCTTATAAAGCATTTGGGGATGTTGTTTCATTTGACACAACCTATCTCACAAACAAATATGATATGCCATTTGCTCCGTTTGTAGGAGTTAATTACTATGGGCAGTCAATTTTGCTTGGTTGTGGGCTGTTATGTAATGAGAACACTGAAACATTTGTGTCTATTCAGAGAATGGTTAAGTTGCATGTCAAACGTTCCTCTAAAAGCTATAATAACGGACCATTGCAGAGCTATGCAAAATGCCATTGAAGTTGTCTTTCCACAAGCTCGACATCGTTGGTGCTTATGGCATATAATGAAGAAAATTAAGGAAAAATTGAGAGGATATTCCCAATATGAATCCATAGAGTTTGCTTTGCAAAATGCAGTTTATGATTCTTTTACAAAAAATGAATTTGATGAAGAATGGCAAGCGATGATTGCAAAGTTCAATTTGGATGATAATAAGTGGTTGGGGGTATTATACAGTGAGCGACATAGGTGGATTCCTTCTTATGTTAAGGATGTTTTTTGGGTTGGCATGTCAACTACACGACGAAGTGAGAGTATGAATGCATTTTTTGATGGATATGTGAACTCAAAGACAACTTTAAAGCAATTTGTTAAATAGTATGATAATGCCTTGAGAAGTAAGGTCGAGAAAGAGACAAAAGTAGACTTTAAATCTTGAAACAAATTATATGATTTCTTAATGATATATGAGTTTGAGAAGCAATTTAAGTCTGACCTACACAAATGCAAAATTTAAAGAAGTGTAAGTAAAATTGAAGCGACTGTTGCATTGTCGTGTGAATCTTGTCAAAGAGGAGGGAGCAATTTGTACTTATCATGTCCAAGAGGCTGTTCTTGTCAGTAAGAAAATGAAAAGAGTGGAATTTGTTGTGTACTTTAACGCAAGTAAATGTGAAATACAATGTATGTGTCGGTGGTTTAAGTTTATGGGCGTTATGTGTGCCCATTCAATTAGTATGCTACTTGCAAGGTGCATATATTAGGTTCCAGATAAAGACATTGTATCAACATGGAGAAAGATATCGAAAGAGAGTACACATGCATTCCAACCACATACACTAAAGCCGGGACTATTCTTAATGCAAAGGTGCATGATAAATACCACTAGATGTTGGATGAAATCCTAGAAATTGCTGCCAATGATGATGGTAAACACAAAGTGCTTGATCTTGGGTTGATAGAAATCAAGGATAAAGTGAGAAAAGATCAATCGGGTAGTGCGAGTCATGTGCCACCTTCTACTAGTAACGTGCCACATTCTACTAGTAATGTACCACGTTCTCATACTTTCCCAAAAAGTCTGTCTGCTCGTAGTACTACAAAAGCAAGTATGTCTCGCAAGATTCTTGGTCCTATGGATGCTCGCCGAAGAGGCCGTCCATGTACCAAATGGAAGGTTAGCGAAGTGGATGAAATAGTGAATCGGTTGAAGGGAAAGAGTAAAAAGCCTCCAAAAGCATAGGTAAGTTTTTTTTTTCTTCTTGTGTTTCATATGCAAATTACTGAATGTTTTTAAGATAAATTATTCACCAATGTGTCTTACTATAGGGACATATGGTGCCTCAAGGTCAGCCTCAGAAGTTAAATTTTCCTTGTACAAATGATATACAATACAGTATGTATGACCCGATATGTGTTTGACAAAGGACTTTATGTTCTCGTTCGTTGTTTTTATTTTAATGTCTGAAATGAATAATGAATTGTGTTACTATGATCATAAGGTGATGCAAACTGCACCTTACTATTTTTCTTGCATGGATGGCACGCAACAGAGTGTGTATGTACTGGTATGTGTTCAATGTATGAAGTAAAATATTTTTTCTTATTTTAATTTATATATATGTTTGTGAACAATATTTGTAAAGTTTACACTACAAGAATTTCACTTTTGGCGACTAAATTTTTAGTCGCCAAAAGTCAATTACAATTCTTTGAAGGGCTTTAGCGACTAAATTATTTGGTTGTAGCATTAGTTGCGGAAGAATTGTCAGGAAAGGTAATTGGCGACTAAAATTATTTTAATCGCCAAATGTATTAAATTGCCGACTAAATTTTTAGTCACCAAAAGGTTGGAAATAAATTAAATAGCACATTTTCGGCAACCAATTTTTTTGTCGTCAAAAGCTTCAGTTATTGTTAATGACTAAACATTTAGTTACGAAAAAAAATTTTAGTCAGTAAATATATTAGTCACCTAAAGTAAATACTTGTGTTTTGGCTACTAACATTTTAGTCGCCTAAAGTCTCACATTTTTAGTTACTAAAATTTTAGTCGGCAAATAGTTATTGTTTTGGCTACTAAACATTTGGTCGTCTAAAGTCCCACATTTTTTGCTACTCAATTTTTAGTCGGCAAAAGTGTTTTTATTCTTCAACTTTTGTTTTTAGCTACGAAATATTTTAGTCACCAAATGTTTGATTTTCTTTTGGTTACAAAACTTTTATTCTCCAAATGTTTGCTTTTCTTTTGGCTATAAAACTTTTATTTGCCTAAACTATTTCCCCAATTTCTTTTTAACTACTAATTGTTTAGCTGCCAAAAACATGATATTATGTTTTATCGCAAAATTATAATTTCTTCACAACCTGTCTATATTCCTGTAGACACTCCATTTTTGACCTCCCCTAGGACTTGGGCGCCTCAGGTTGATTACTCAATGATGAAAAGACAAGCTGTAAAAACGTTTGATTTCCTTAGTAAGAAGTTTCAGTTTTGGGCTTCTAATCCCAACCTTACACTCCATTTTGACCAAAACTATTTTAAACCTTAAAACCCTCTTTTTAAAAATATTTTTCAAATGTTTCTACGATATTCCGAAGTTCACATTTCATTTAAAATATTGCACTTTTTAGAAAACCGAGTAAGGACAAAGTGAAAATAAATGGAAGGGAGGTGCACTCTTTGAAAAATATTTAAAAACATCTTATTTATAGGTTTGAAGTTGAAAGAAATAGGAAGGGGTGGAAGAAAACTAGTTAGGGAAAGGGTTGAGCATTAAACCATTAAGAAAGAAATGAGCAGCCTTCACTAAATTAGGCATATCACTTTGTACACTTAGAATTTTGATATAAGGCTACCACCATTGGAAAGTAGACCTCCCGGGATTCAATTTAGACTTAAGAATAACCTAAAACGGAGTTCGAATGAGGAAGATATGCCCGTTTGAAGTTGGGTTGGTTGGCCACTTTTGTGGCGGCTATCAAAGTGGTTGGCCAACCAGTTGATGAAAAATCGGCCATTTTTAGTGGATTGGCCGGCTAGGTGTCCCCATAGGCCAATTTTAGTGGCTGGCCGTCCCTCTAGTGGTCGGCCGACCAGTTTTCCCGATAAAACAGATATTTTGCTGTCAACTGTGCCAGCTGTTCTCACATATGCATGCACTGCACTAGTTGTCTTTATATGGATATTTCCGATTGAGGCACATGTTTTTCTATATATACTTGACCTTCCCTCATGTTTTTAAGGTTAGAAAAAAATTCCAAAAGCTCTAATACTTGCATGGCGCTCTGTTTCTCTCTTTCTCTACACTTCCTAAACCAAAAATTTGGCTCTTTTTCCTGAAGTTCTTGAGCTCAAATCTTAGCCCTTGAGAGTGAGAACCTGTTGGTTTGTGAATAAAGGAGTTACTTCTCTTCACAAGGTATAATTTTGGGCATCTCTACACTACTTCTTTTCCCTCTTTTCTTCCTATTTTTGTATTGTTTCTACGTTGTTTTTATGGGCTAAAACTTGTGGTTTAAAGCTATCAATGGTGGAGGGGTTAACCACTCTATTTTGAACCTTGTCTCTTAAGCTTTTGCCTTTGTGTTTCCCATTTCTTTTTCAACTTTTTCTTAACTTTTTACCACTAATTTTCAGAGTTTTCCCCAGGGTAAATATGTGATTTTGAGGTCCTAAAAGTGATGGGGTTAGCCACCCTCCTTAAGCAATTACTAGCTTCAATTCTCTATTATTTTTGTAACTTTTAAGCCTTTCAAACTGATTTTCCAGCACTATGTTTGTGAATTTTAGGATTGTTTTAGTGTGTTTACTTCATTCATACCTTGTATAGTAAGGTTGTAGTGTTGTAGTCCTCATAGGTTTGGTGGTATAGGCCTTAGATGCCAACCTACTTGAGTTGGTAGCATTTATTTTCATACTTTCCATACTTGTGTTCACCTTTGCATAATCATCTCTATACTTTCCCTCCTTTCTTGGTTTTCTTTGTTTGAGAGTTGTTTCAAACGAGTGTTGTTTAAGCTTGAGAAAGAGACCCTTCCATGCTCAATGGTTCAATCTCTTCGGAGGTTCATTACCAAGGAATTACATCTCTCTCATACCCAAAGCAACTTCTTGTTTGACACTTCTCTCCTTTTAGTGGACTTAATTCTCATTTTCAGACTAAATTGATTAAAGAATGGAAATGTAATTAAAAGAGGACTAATAAAATTGGATTAAAAAAGGTGTAAGAATAAAAACAAGTTGGGTTCAATCAGACGTTAATTGAACCCATTGAGTCTTGAGTCCTTTCATACTCTCTAGTGATGATAATGGCTTAAGAATCAAGGTCAACCCTTTTCCTTGATCAACCATGATAGGGAGGAGGTTTT
Source organism: Camellia lanceoleosa (assembly GCA_025200525.1). Lineage (NCBI taxonomy): Eukaryota > Viridiplantae > Streptophyta > Magnoliopsida > Ericales > Theaceae > Camellia > Camellia lanceoleosa. Next base: position 59,434,033 of record CM045761.1, read on the forward strand.
GTTGGTCTTTACTTTCATTTATTGATTTTTTGTCCCAGCGATTCATAGGTCATCTCACAACGATTTTGCACGTATTGATGACTTATAAATCAAACTTACCCCTCATTTGATCTGTTTCATGATAAGGAGAGGCAGGAAGGACAAAAAGCTCCTGAAAACACCATGTTTTTGCTTTGTTTCATGTCTGCGATGAGGCGTTGATAAAAGCCGATTAATCGGCTAGCCACTATACCATCTGGCCGACCATTTCTTTTGGGCGGCCGGCCATATTATTTTGGGTAGGCAAAGTCCTTTTTTGGGCAGAACAAAATAGAGGCTGGGAGAAAAACAGAGCAATTTTTGGACAAAAACAGAGTGACTCTGGTAGCAAAACAGAGGCGTTTTCGGACAAAAACTCATGATCATGCATATGCGATTCTTACTTTCCGTGGCTCGTTAAACTTATGTTAATAATAGTATGTTGTACCTTAGTTAATCAATTCCTTTGAATTTGTAAGAATTAATTACTTAATTAATTATTTCTGTGTTGTAACTAATTAGGTAGTTTAATTTGGATTTGTAATTAGTTAAAGCAGTTAATTTATTTAGTGTTGTAATAGTTAGGTTAATTCGGACATTTATTTGGACCCTCCTACGCGAGAGCAAATATGAAATAATGTGTGTATGTCTCCCAACCCCCACTTCTTTATCTCTTTTATTTACTTGCTTATAATGGATTGCATGTAGCATCATATTTTCCTTAGCATTTTCCATGATTTGCATCCATTTGTTTTGCATATAGGTTTCGGCTCATCATACTAATCAATGTCAATCTCAAAATTCTTACTCGAATACGTGCTTAACTACATGCTATCAAATTGATTCACATGTCATACCAGTAGCCGAGCCTATTAATTGCATTTGTATGTGTTGTAGCCATCTTGCATAGTAGAGCATGCATTTTTCTAACTATTTTGTTTCTTTTGGCTTACCTCGGTTGAGTACTAGGTGAGCATTTATTGCTTTAGCATACTGCATGCGTGTTAGTGTTGACATGTCAAGCATATTACTATAAGGCTAAGTGCTTAGTTCATATAATTCTTGAATGCGGGTGGATAAAGGCTTTTCGCTTAAATTGGGATCATTTGATTAATGTGCATATGAGTGTAACATGCCTGGGGGGTACCCGTGCGCGTTAAACAGTTCAGACTCCCGAGATCTCTTTGATCTCAAGTCTCACGAGTGCAATGTGAAACGTAGATGAGAGTCAGTTGACAACTTTTATTAAAATCCATTTTATTGCAATTTTGTTAAAATGGATGTGTCATCGAGATCTCGAGTCGCCACCTAATATTTTGGGAAATTAGGAAACCCATGACTCGGTGCCAAGGCCCTTTGTTAAATCGTAACCAAGGATGCTTGGCTCGGAACCTTAGGTATGAGAGGGGAAGGTCAATATGAGCACCCCCGCTCACCCGATCAAAAGATCGACCTCTACTAAACCATGATATGACTTTTTATTTTCTTTATATGTTCTTGTTCTGATTATTGAATAAATCCTAAAATTTACTATGTGAAGCATACAAGTATAGACTAGTTTGCTCAAATTGGAACAATTCAATTTCATGTTTGTTTTTCAAAAAGGGTTTGAATTTGTCACTTGACAAAGTGGGCTTAGAGTTTGTGAATTTGCCACCACAAAGTGGACTTAAACGTACATTCATCGAATTATTCCAATTCAAGCAACAAGCCTTCATCCACAAGCATTCATACAGTTATATCAAGTAAGCAAGTAGCCTCATGATAGAATGCTAACACATAGTAAGAAAAACACACACAAATGGGATGCTAAAGCATAAAACTTCTGATTGATTGGCGTCCCTCGACGACTACAAAACAAAGTTAGTAAAATATGCATGATCTTATATTCAGAATCCTAATGCAATTCACTCATGAGATGCACTAAAGATTCGGCTTCTAAGATATGACATGTGAAACATTGCAAAACATGTGATAGTGCACAAAATCATGGGATAATTGATTAAAGCATAAATATGCAAATTTAGAATCTTAAGCATGGAGCATGAATGTAAAGCGAGGATATGCATGGCATGCCGATTAGGGAAAAGCGATTAAAGAATGGGATAGAAAGAAGCGGGGTGGGGATTATTACAACACTTGAATAAATATTACAAATCCAAATGAGGAAGAGAAAAGAATAATAATAAAATAAAATAAAACCTCACAAAACACTCACAATAAAAATAAAATAAAGAACTTCATCACTGGCACAAAGATCCATATGTCTTCAATCTCTTAGGCCTGCACACCTCAGCCCATGTCAATTCATCTTCAATAAAGGGCCCCACCTCACTGAGTATCAACACATTATAATTCCAACACGCAACACTAGCAAAGAATCTGCCCAAATTCAAATAACCTTGATGGAGGACCACTCTTGACCATGGTAGGATCATCCAATGCTTTGCATCTTGTTTCAAAATAAGTTCTTTGGGAGTGGTTCTATTTTGAATTTCTTGCAAAATGGCGGCAAGATGCTTTGCGAGCGAAGCCTCTAAGAGTGCGTAAAACATCAACTCGACCCTCCATCATCGGAAAGATACACACTCGGCTTCTCCGGTGGATAATCATATGCCATGATCGATAACAACGTGTTGATCACCATTAATGGTGGCTCCTTTGTATGATCGGCCGTGCACACAAATATGTCTCGTTGGGCAAAACCTTTTCATATCTTTGAGAGCGGTGTTTGAAGGTGAAGCGGTAGATGGGATTGAATCTAACAGATTGAGTGATGAGCGAAGAGAGTGAACGAGCTCGACCATGAATGAACCCATCCAAGCCCATCTTTGGAGTCTCCCTTGTGATGGAGATGGGAAATGAATGAGTCTGTAGAGACATATCAAACATATTCCCATCATCACTGAAACGGCATACACCATTGTGGGAGCCGAATAAATAGAGGAACAAAATCTCGAATACGGAGGCCGGTGGTGAGCGGTTCCATTCTCGCTCAACTAGGGCGCCCGAATACGTTCATAGGGCCGAATAGACTTGAGAAGGCATATGAGGACAAACGAAAGAATAATAAATAAAAAGTAGACTCTGGCCCCGAGGTCCGGAGCATGGATATAAATACAAGAGCTTTAGATTTGTAAAGGTATGTAACAATCACTTCTAAAAACTTAGTAAACAAGCTTTCTTGAGTAGAGGAACTGACTTGTCCGTCGGAGTGCTAATTCCGGCACCCCCGACCGGAGTGTTCGTATCTTTTCAGGTGACTAGCTGAGGATCATTGGCGTCTTTCAGGATCTGAAGAGTATTTCCAATCCACTTCCTCACAATTGGCGCCGTCTGTGGGAATACTCAAATATATCCATGAACGACGTGATTGAAGATCCTCCGATAGCCACTGACGAGATCGCACAGAGAGGCGACCTAACTCCGGCAAATACGCTCGGAAAGGAAACCGTCGCGCGGCGACGCGCCTCGAACTCTAGCCCACCAACGACTTCAACGACGGAGACGATGCAGGTGACTATAGAACAAGCGAACCAGACCAAGCGAGTTTGGACAACGTCATCGGCGAGAACGAACGCCGCGCGATCTGGCCTTAGAAAAAGCAAAGTCCAAACAGGCAGGGCTCAAGGTTCCTGAGCGATTCCCACGGTCAGGTCCTCAACGACCTCGAGGCCAACAGCACAATGCCGACGGTCGCCGCGCCTTAACCAATTCCCTTGATGAGGTAACAGAGGACGCACATCGCCCAAGAGGCGTCCCGCTTGACACCGTACATATGATATACAGCCTACCGATAGCCCCGACTGTACATGCAATCCAGTCACTTCCAAGCCCCCAGCATCAGCTCACACCAACAAAGCGACCCCGGCCCCGAGAGGCGCCAAGCATCACCTTCGACGACTCTGATTTGAGCGGCGTAACACTCCCTCACGTAGATCCTCACGGTTGTTGCGCTTCTGGCGTAAGCGGAGTTCACCGTTGAGCAGCGTCCTTATTGACCAGGGAAGCACTTCAGAGGTTATGTACTATAAAACCTTCATCAAACTCGGGTTCAACGATTCGGATCTGACTCCATCTCCTTATCCACTATTCGGCTTCAATGCCAACCCGGAGTACCCTTTGGGAAAGATCAGTCTACCGTTCGTTTGGCTCGAGCGGTGGGCGTGGAATTCTTGGTCGTCAGCTACCGTCGCGTACAATCTCATCATGGGGCGATCATGGTTGCATACCCTGCAGGCCGTCCCAAGCACCTACCACCAGCTGCTACGATTCCCAACGGAACACGGCGTTGAGCAGATCCGTGGCTCTCAGCAATCAGCGCAGGCATGTTACCTTCTCACCGCCAAGTCACCGAAGGAACTGCAAGTAAACTCCATTGAAGTGCCCAATCGAGAGATCCTGGATGACGTCGGCGTCAACCAAATGAAAAACCACGGAAGATTTAGGCCGGGTTGACATTGATGGAAGCTTGGGATAAGTTTTTTATGATCGGCGCCTCTCGAGCGGTCGACAGGGCGGTGATCACTTTCTTACTCGGCAACCTCGGCGTCTTTGCGTGGACTCCATACGAGATCTTAGGGAGTAGACTGTCGATCTCGGCACCACCTCAATGTCGACCCCGTGCAAGCCGATCATTGAAAAAGGCGATCCTCCATGAACACACCGCCGCCGTTGTCGAAGAAGTTGACAAATTGCTTGATGCCGGGGCAATTAGAGAAGTCACCTACCCTACATGGCTCTCCAACACAGTGGTGGTGAAAAAGAAGAACGGAACTTGGCGAGTGTGCGTCGATTTCACGGATCTGAACAAAGCTTGCCCCAAAGACTGCTTCCCCTTACCTAGAATTGACCAACTCGTTGATGCGACGGCATGCCACCGGCGCATGAGTTTCCTCGATGCCTACAGAGGCTACCATCAGATCGCTATGAATCTGGATGATCAGGACAAAACTGCATTCCTCACTCCAAGAGGAACCCTCACTCTGAGGTTATGCCTTTTGGATTGAAGAATCACGAACACTTACCAAAGACTGGTCACTACGATGTTCAAAGAACAGCTCGGACACACTATGGAAGTATACATCGATGACATGGTGGTCAAATCCAAAGAAGAACAAAACCATATAGCCGATTTGGAAAAGACATTCAACACCCTACGCAAATACAGAATGAAGCTAAACGCTTCCAAATGTGCCTTTGGGATCGGCTCCGGCAAATTCCTGGGTTATATCGTCAACCACCGAGGAATCGGAGCCAACCCGAGGCAAGTCACAGCAATTTTGGAACTGAGTTCCCCCCGTTCAGTGAAAGAGGTCCAAAAGTTGATGGGAATGGCTGCGACACTCAACAGGTTCATCAGCCGATCTACAGATCGCTGCAGACAATTCTTTCAGACACTACGTCAGGGCAGAGCTTTTGAATGGTCCACCGAATGCGAAGCAGCTTTTAACGGGCTCAAGACCTACCTCCGGACAGTACCTCTTCTAACAACACCCGCAATTGGTGACCCCCTCATTCTATATCTGGCAGTCTCCGATAGGGCCATCAGCGCCGTATTATTAAAAGAGGAGGAAGGGCAGCAACAGCCAGTGTATTATGTGAGCAAGGCAATGGTGGACGTCGAAACATGCTACCTACACTGAAAAACTTCGTCCTAGCGTTGGTCATGGCGAAGAAAAAGCGATGCATTACTTCCAAGGACACTGACATTAGGGTGCTCACAGACTATCCCTCCGTCGATTACTACGGAATGCGAAGCATCGGGCGTGTTTGAAGTGGGCTCACGAACTCGGTATCGACATCGAGTTTTACCCAGCGCAATCAAGGGTAGGTGCTTGCCGACTTTGTTGCGAATTCACGGAGGGCTTGCCGACCTCAAGCTGATGACATCGGCTAAAGGCGAAGTTTGGTCAAAGCAGTTGGAGAATTTATGTTGGGGACATTTGGCGGTTATCTTGTGATGGATCATCTAACCAGCAGGCGTGGCCTTGGCGTCATAATTATGTCTCCAGACGGCGCAGTAATTGAGCACGCTGTCAAGCTCGGCTTCGAAGCATCAAATAACATAGCCGAATATGAAGCCCTTTTAGCCGGACTGCGGGACGCACACCTTTCGGTCTTGCGGCTTGTTGGTGTTTGTGACTCAAAATTGGTAATCAACGGTGAAGAAGTCTGTGGCATGAGACGAGTGTATGGCGGCCTATATGAAAACGGCTAACTCATTGCTGACGAAATTCGACTATCATGACCTAAACCAAATAACACGCGATCAAAATACACACGCGGATGCCCTGGCTTGCTTAGCCTCCGCCATCAACTCCGAGCTCAAGCGTACCATCGAAGTAGGTTTCGTCCCGGAACCAAGTATCGGCCCTCCGGAAGAAACCCACATCAACATTATAGAATCCGCTCCAAGTTGGAAGGACCCCATTGCTACATTCCTTTCTTCTGAGCAACTCCCAGAGGACAAAAAAAAAGCACACAAGCTGCCAAACAAGGCCCTGCGGTACTACTTAGATCCACAAGGAGGGCTTTACAAAAAGTCCCTCTCTGGTCCATACTTGGAATGCGTACACCCGGACAGAGTGGAGGAGCTGCTTACTGAGATACACGAGGGCAGCTGTGGTGCCCATTCGGGGGCGCCTCCTGCCCATCGGGCGATAACCTGAGGATATTCTTGGCCGACGATGAGAGCCGACGCACAAAATTATGTCAAGAAATGCGAACAATGCCAAAAGTTCTCCCCACTAACCCATTAGCCGGCAGAATCTTTGAATTCTATCACAAGCCCCTGGCCGTTTTCTCAGTGGGGACTTGATATCGTAGGACCATTGCCGAGGGCCCCAGGGAACAAGCGATTTCTAATCGTAGCAACAGATTACTTCACAAAGTGGGTCGAAGCGGAGGCTCTAACCCATATACGAGATTCTGACGTTAAGCGTTTTGTGTGGAGGAACATCATTACGCGGTTCGGCATCCCAAGAGCATTGATCTCGGATAATGGTACTCAGTTCGATTGTGGCGTATACCGAGAATTGTGCAACAAGTATGGTATTGAGCCTTACTTCTCTACGCCAGCCTACCCTCAAAGTAACGGTCAAGCGGAAGCTTCAAACAAATCCATCTTGGACGGCATCAAAAAGAGGCTGGAAAGTGCCAAAGGCAGATGGGTTGAAGAGTTGCCGAGTGTACTGTGGGCCCATCGTACAACGCCGAGACGATCTACCGGAGAAACACTGTTTGCCTTATGCTTCGGAACCCAGACAATCTTACCACCAGAGATCGGCTTACCAACTCTGCGATCGCAAGCCTTTGACATAGGCTGAAATGACATGATGCTCGCCCTGGACTTGGTTCTGATTGAAGAACGAAGAGACCGCGCTTTAGCATCCATGGCACGGTATCAGCAGCAGCTCGCTAAGTCATACAATCGGCGAGTTGATTCTTGCCGCTTCTAATCCGGAGAATTGGTTCTAAAGAAGGTACTACCGGCCGGCGGAGGCGGTGGTGGAAGCTTTGGTCCGAATCGACGGCCCTATCGGATAGATTCGTCGAGCATACAGGGGCATATCGGCTCTCGGACATGTCGGGAAGAAGCCTGCCACGGCCATGGAATTCAACACATCTACGTAAATTTTATCAATGACCCGACTTGTGGGCTTGATACTTGTACGCACCTCATTGTAATACAAGGTTTCATGTTTTTACATGTTTGAGCCGAATAAGTCTCCGGATTCGGAGCGCCCTTCGTGGATGTCACGATTGGCCAAAACAAGTCTCCGGATTCGGAGCCCCCTTTGGTGCACGACACATCAGGGCCGAATAAGTCTCCAGATTCGGAGCGCCCTTCGTGGATGTCACGATTGGCCAAAACAAGTCTCCGGATTCGGAGCCCCCTTGGGTGCACGACACCTCAAGGCCGAATAAGTCTCCGGATTCGGAGCGCCCTTCGTGGATGTCACGATTGGCCAAAACAAGTCTCCGAATTCGGAGCCCCCTTCGGTGCAGGACGCCTTAGGGCCGAATAAGTCTCCGGATTCGGAGCGCCCTTCGTGGATGTCACGATTGGCCAAAACAAGTCTCCAGATACGGAGCCCCCTTTGGTGCATGACACCTCAGGGCCGAATAAGTCTCCGGATTCGGAGCGCCCTTCGTGGATGTCACGATTGGCCAAAACAAGTCTCTGGATACGGAGCCCCCTTTGGTGCACGACACCTCAGGGCCGAATAAGTCTCCGGATTCGGAGCGCCCTTTGTGGATGTCACGATTGGCCAAAACAAGTCTCCGGATTCGGAGCCCCCTTTGGTGCAGGACATCTCAGGGCCGAATAAGTCTCCGGATTCGGAGTGCCCTTCGTGGAAGTCATGATTGGCCAAAACAAGTCTCCGGATTTGGAGCCCCCTTCGGTGCATGACGCCTTAGGGCCGAATAAGTCTCCGGATTCGGAGCGCCCTTCGTGGATGTCACGATTGGCCAAAACAAGTCTCCGGATTCGGAGCCCCCTTTGGTGCACGACACCTCAGGGCCGAATAAGTCTCCGGGTTCGGAGCGCCCTTCGTGGTCACGATTGAAATCTAAATATTTTACAATCTAAATATTCCAATAAAATGAATCGACGCGTCTGAACTAGAAATATTTTACAATGAAAATATTTTACGATGAAAGACGGCAAGGGCAGATTTATTAATCTAAGCGGCCGCCTTCTCGAAGATGCCTCGGCCAGCCCACAAGTCGGAACCATGCGGCTCTTCACGCTCGAGCCCTGGCCAAGGCAAGGGCAGATTTATTAATCTAAGCGGCCGCCTTCTCGAAGATGCCTCGGCCAGCCCATGAGTGCGAACCATTCGGCTCTTCACGCTCGATCCCTGGCCAAGGCAAGGGCAGATTTATTAATCTAAGAGGCCACCATCTCGAAGATGCCTCGGCCAGCCCACGAGTCGGAACCATTCGGCTCTTTACGCTCGAGCCCTGGCCAAGGCAAGGGCAGATTTATTAATCTAAGAGGCCGCCTTTTCGAAGATGCCTCGGCCAGCCCACGAGTCCGAACCATTCGGCTCTTCATGCTCGAGCCCTGGCCAAGGCAGGGGCAGGTTTATTAATCTAAGCGGCCGCCTTCTCGAAGATGCCTCGGCCAGCCCACGAGTGCGAACCATTCGGCTCTTCACGCTCGAGCCCTGGCCAAGGCAAGGGCAGATTTATTAATCTAAGCGGCCGCCTTCTCGAAGATGCCTCGGCCAGCCCACGAGTCTGAACCATTCGGCTCTTCACGCTCGAGCCCTGGCCAAGGCAAGGGCAGATTTATTAATCTAAGCGGCCGCCTTCTCGAAGATGCCTCGGCCAGCCAGTCATTCGGCTCTTCGGCGCGCCTGGCTAAAACAGGGCCAGTTGTAGATCTATTAAGAAATATCACCATAAAATTACGGAAACATCAGCACATTGAGCAGAATTCATAATCAGCACATTGAGCAGAATTCTTAACATTTTTTGACTACAAAAAAGTATCGACGCCCATTTCTGTATCGTAACATTTTGTAATATCAGCCCGCATGAAAAATGTCTGATAAACAAATACAAAATAACAAAAACAAATGGAAAAAGTACTTGAAATCATAACAATTGTGTATCATAAAGATCAACCCTCGGAATCAGTCTCCAACGGATCGATGTCCACTTGCTCATACGGTATTGGCATATTCAGTGAAACTCCAGCTGCAGCAAGGGCCTTGTGCCAACCATGTTTGAAGCCCCGATTCTCAAACCGGGAGACCTGGTCCACATACTCGGCGAGTCCAGCCTCTCTCCCGGCTTCGAAAACTTTTGAATCGGCAATCACCTTCGCCGCCTTCATTTCAGCCAACTCAGCCTCCAGGCTGGTAACTGCCTTTTGGGACAAGCCAAGTGCAGCTTCCATATCATCGGCCTTCTTCTCGGCCTCCTCCCTCAACTTATCAGCATCGCGAGCTTTCTCTACCGCGGCCTCTGCCCGAGAAGCCTCCTGGTTCGCTCTTAAAAATTCATCCTCGGCCCTTTTCCTCTGGCCCTCAACTTGCTTTCGTAAACGACTAATTTTCTTGACGGCGTCGAGATGGCGGCGGCCTACATCGGCTATCCTACCAACGGCCTGCAAAAGCAAAATTCAAAAAACGTAATGCGAACAATGTTTGGATGAAGTGAAGGAAAAATCAGAGTACGCACCAAAAGGGCCGACTGCGCGGCTAACATTGTCGCATTCAAATCCGGTTCCAACTGGAAAGCCTCCATATCAGACGGCAACGACAAAGACGTTGCCACGCCGAACGCGACCTCCGGCTCTTTAAGCGCCGAGGCGTCCGAAGAAACCGGCATGTTTCCTACCATCGGTCGAATCACAAAGGGCACAACCTCACTCGATCCCTCCATTCGAGGTCGTTTGCCACCGTGATCTTCTAAGCCGACTACACGATCCCTAGCGCGTTTCTCCGCCTTTCCCTCAACATCCTGAATGGCTTCCCCAACCAACGCGGATTCGACATTCTTATTTGTCGCCGCCTCGTCAACAATTCCCAAGGATCTCGATTGATGGCGGGAGGGGCGTTGAGATTGATGGTGGGCGGTTCGATCGAAAGGCCCTCCGCTTTTTAACCTCTCCGCATTCGCCTTCTTAGCAAGTTTATCAAGCAACTTGACCATGTTAGTGGAGCACGAGATGGGAAAAGGCTGTCGAGCGTTGAGAGCGTCGTCAGGAAGGTTCCCCGCCCAAGTAGGAGGATCGGCAAAATCAATACCTCCTCAGATTGACCTCGGTGATCCGATTCGGCGTGTCGGATACTTGATACTCTCGAATCGGACCCTTGAAAACCTACTGTCTCAAGTTTTTGAAGTCGGATAAAATCTGACGGCGAAAATCTTCCTTTCGAATCGGTATGTTCTCATTGCCGAAAAGGTTGTATATGTAGGCTCGTAGCAAAGTAGAGCGTGAGCCGCTCTTCCACCTTATGAAGGCTATGACGGCGAAATAACTTAGAGCAATCCTTATGTCCGAGACAACAGCGTCGTCAGTTGAAGCTTGGACTTTTTTCAAATCGTTCCCTTCACAAGACATGCCCTAAGACTCAAGAAAGCAGGTATGGCAAATATGAACACAATATGAGCAAGCGGGCATTGGCGACTTGGTTAGCCCCTCGTCTAGGAATAGAATCGACCACGATCCTCGCCGCCGAACTCCGGTTGCCACGGACAACGACCATGACATCATCAACTCGTTTCCCGGTGGAAAGCATAGTGATCAGCTGATGACCTGTATCCTTAGCTCTGAGGAAGTAACGCCCGTGCCGACCAGAGGACTTGGCCAAAGCATAACAGTGTCGGATGGCAGGAATGCCAAGATTAATTCCAAGGCAACGGTTCAGTGCTACGACCCCCATTATAATTCTAAAGAAATTCACATTGGGCTGGGAAGGGATCAAATCCCAATGGCGAAGAACAGCTCTCAGAAACGGATGAAGGGGAAAGCGGACTCCACCCTCCGCGATTGACAAAAGGGGAAAGACAATCGTGGTTTCGTCCTCCCTCTCCATGTCAAGAGTGCCGTCCGCCACAAACGACAAGTGGACATCGTCAGGAATGGAGAAATGGCGTCTAAAACCAGCAATTCGATCTGACGAAAGGAGGTCTTTCAAGTGTTTTGCCATAACCTACTGACTATAAGAACATGCAGCGGAATAAACAAACTAGGAAAAGCTTCAGAACAGGGGAGAGGAAAACTTACAAAAATGAAGAGAGTATCACAGATGGAAGACTTGCAAGAACGATTCGAAGAGTAACCCAGCAGCCAGCCTCATGGAATACGGATTCGAAAGGACATCAAATTTCAAATCATAATAAATAGGCGTGTACGAAGAGGCGGGAAGTTGAGACGACGATTAAAGGGGGAATAATTAAACGTCCGCGTGATAAGTCTAACTCCCAAACTTGATGCGGAGTATTCAAAAATCGGAACCAAGCGTTTCACCCAATTGTCATTGCGGAAGCGGCAGGTGGCAATTGTGGGGAGCCGAATAAATAGAGGAACAAAATCTCGAATACGGAGAGCCGGTGGTGAGCGGCTCCATTCGCTCAACTAGGGCGCGAATCGTTCATAGGGCGAATAGACTTGAAGGCATATGAGGACAAGCGAAAGAATAATAAATAAAAGTAGACTCGGCCCAGGTAGAGCATGGATATAAATACAAGAGCTTCAGATTTGTAAAGGTATGTAACAATCACTTCTAAAAACTTAGTAAACAAGCTTTCTTGAGTAGAAGAACTGACTTGTCCGTCGGAGTGCTAATTCCGGCACCCCCGACCGGAGTGTTCGTATCTTTTCAGGTGACTAGTTGAGGATCATTGGCGTCTTTCAGGATCTGAAGAGTATTTCCAATCCACTTCCCCACAACCATGTAAGCCATGCGTCTCTTTGTTGCCTTTGTTTCAAAAAGTGGAAGATAACTCTCCTTTCCCATCTCTCTCTCTAAAATGGGTGTGTGTGTGTCTCCTCCCTCACTCGTGTAATGTATCTGTGTGTGAGAGTGATGACCCCCTCCCTTTTCAGTGGGTGTGTGTCGTGTGTCATGCATGGTGAGTGTTGTGTGTGTGTTGTCTTTCAGTGAGAGAGAGAGAGAGAGAAAGAGAGAGAGAGAGATTGAGTGGGTTTTCTGTCAATGTGTTTTTGTGTATGCATGGTGTCCCCTCTTCCTCCCTAAACCCGTGTGTGCATCTATCTGTGAGAGTGATGACCCCCTCCCTTTTCAGTGGGTGTGTGCCGTGTGTCATGCATGGTGAGTGTATTAGTGTGTGAGGATGGCAGTGTGCATGAGTGTTGCTACCGTGGTGTGGTGTGGTGTGGTGTGTGAGTCGTGTGGTCTCCTCCATCTCTCTACCCGTGTGTGTTCATTTTAGAGAGAGAGGGAGAGCGATGGCAGTGTGCGTCTCTCAGTTGTGTGTGTGTGTATCAGTGCATGTGTGTGTTGTATGTCAATGGTGTGTGTGTGCTGCTGTGTGCTCGTGTGCATGGGTGCGTGTGTGAGCTGCTATGTGTGAATGGTGTGGGTGTGTGTAGCCGTGAGTGTTGAGAGTGGTGGGTGTGTGTGTGTCATGCAGGGGTGTGTGAGAGAGAGGTGGGTGTGTGTGTGTCATGCATGGGTGTGTGAGAGAGAGGTGAGTGTGTGTGTGTCATGCATGGGTGTGTGTGTGCATGGGTATGGTGTCTTAGAGAGAGAGAGCAACCTAAGAATCTAGAGAGAGAAGAGAGCTGGGTTTCTTTTTAGAGAGAGAGAGACCGTGTGTGTGTGATGATAGTCGGTGGTGTGGTATCTTCCGTGGATCAGTGTGTGTGTCGAAGCTTTGAGGTGCTCTCTGCCCATGAACCAGAGAGAAAGAGAAGTGTGTCTTTAGCTCAAATTGTGTGTCTATGTTAGACTCCAAGCTTTGGATAGTTTTTTTTTTTTTTAGTTCTACCCTCCATCATCTGAGCTCACAGCCAAAACAAACCACGCCAATCTCATTCTCTCACCCTCTCTCTCTCTCACTTTCTCTCCATGTCTACTCATCGACCACAGCTTGGCCTCCTCCTGCTCTCACTCTTTGTTTTTTTTTGGGTAACTGCCGTGTGTCTGTGTGTTATGTGTGAGAGGTTGGTCCTTTCTGTTCTTTCTCCTCCTCCCCTTGTTATATTTATTTATTTTTATACTTCTCCACCCCAAGCCACTCATTATGCACACCACCCACCTACATCACTCTCTCTCTTATTTTATCACTCAACTCACCCTAAAATAATCATTCTCTCAGAAGCTTTTGTTACCACTCACCCAAAAATATTATCCTCCTTCTTGCTGACCATCACCGCCCACTCTTGAAATATTTTCTATACAAAACAATCGTCCATTCCCCACCAAAGCAAAAACATCATCATCTATTCCACCACAAATTCTTCATCATCATATATTCCATTCCCAAAACCATCGACCATACTATCTTTGTTTTTTTGTTTATTATTATTTTCTTCTTTTTTTTTTTAATTTTGTTTTAATCAAATATTATCAAATATTTATCAATTTATATAAAACACACCTAAAACAAATATACACACATATACAATTATAAAATACAATAAATTAATAAAATATTAGTGATGGCCAAAATAGGTGAGGTTTGGAATTAAAGCTACAATATGATTTTTAAATTGCGAAATTCATAAAGTGGCATATTCAATTTTCATCATGGAATTGGTCAAAATGGGGTGTCTACAATGAGATCTCTTTTTCAAGTAGTACATATTCAAAACATTTTTTCAAAAGCAAACATAGAATTAAAGCATTCCAACTTTTGTGAATTAGTCTACACTTGTGTGCCTCACATAGAAAAGATAGCATAATAACCAGAAGAAGAGCATATAATGTAAATAAGAATCACATCATGATTAATAGAGGTCTGTCTTTGATTGGGTGAGTGGGGTGCTCAATTCATGACCTCCTCTCTCATATTTAAGTTCTCGAGCCGAGACACTTTGGTGATGACGGGCAAGTGGCTTTTGGCACAAGTTATGGGTTTCCTAAATTTCTCAAAAATATTTAGGTGGTGACTATGTAACTGGAAATGCAATCTATATTTGGCATTTTTTTATTCAAAAATTGATTTTTCATAAGATTTGCCGGATTTGGACTCATTTGTGTTTATCTATTTCACATTACACTTGTGAAATTAGATTCATAACCATGAGAGTCCGAACTGTAAGGCTAATCGTATCCGAAAGGAGCACAAAAAGCAAGCTACAATTCCATGCAACTTGTAATACTTATATAAACAAAATGATACATATACTATCAATCATTCCACAATCTGCATCTGTATATAAAAAATGAATAACTTTAAATGTCAAAGTTCATACAAACCAACTATTGTCCAAGCTAAAATAATAATTCCATACAAAATATATAATCATACAAAAATCAAAGCCCTCCGTATACAAAAAATACATTTACTATCATGTGAAATGACCATTTGGCATAGTATAAATTACCATCATAATCTGTACCACGACAAAAGGTGATGTATGTACCACGACAAAAGTACATCTATAGACCATGACAAAAGGTCATATATGTACCACGACAAAATGTCATGTGTATGTATGACGACAAATAGTCGTATATGTACCACAATAAAAGATGATCTATGTACCACGCCAGTAATTATCTGTTGGTTGCCAAAAATTTTCTGTATCAGTAATAGTGAACTACAAAAAAGTTGAGGACGACAAAAGTATTATTTTAGTTCTATACAAAAGTGAAATTTCTTCTCCATACACCAAAATGGATTATCCACAAGTCCACGTAACAAAGCCATCTACAAAAAAAAAAAAAAAAAAAAAACGTTAGAATTGGTTACAAAATATCAATTTTGTCAGCCATAGGGTACATGTTTTAACATGCATTTAAGGTAGAACAATCTAGAAATGTCTTCTTCGAAATAAAAACATATATATATGTTTCATCCAATATTTATTACAACCAACTACACAAACAATCTATTATGTAATTTCTTCGTTTTATAAATATACGAAGGCAATTATTAGAATATGTGGATGTTATTTTCATAAAGTTGTCACTCTTTAAACTAAGTGTTTCGCGTTTTTTGACTAAGTGTAAGGCATTTTCGGCTCTAACTCCCAACCTACGGGTCTGAAAATTTTTTTGCCAATTGCCACAGGTTCTATTTGTTATGGGGAAGCTGTCTATGATAGCCCTACTGTGGTTTGGGGGTTGTTTTGAATTTTCAACCCTGGAACGCCATATTTCAACTAAGTTTAAGGCATTTTCGGCTCTAACTTCCAACCTACGGGTCCAAATTACATTCCGTCTATTGTCATAGGTTCTAATTATCTTGGGGAAGCTGTCCGTGATAGCCACATGGTGGTTCGGGAGATGTTTTGAATTTTCGCCCCAAGAACGCCCTTTTTCGAATAAGTTTAAGGTATTTTTGGCTCTAACTCCCAACCTACAGGTCCGAATTATATTTCGTCTATTGTCACAGGTTGTAATTGTCATGGGGAAGCTTTCCGTGAGAGCCACACAGTGGTTCAGGGGTTGTTTTGAATTTTCGCCCTCAGAATGCCCTTTTCGACTAAGTTTAAGGTGTATTTGGCTCTAACTCCTAACCTACGGATCCGAATTACATTCCATTAGTTGTCACAAGTCCTATTTGTCAAGGAGAAGTTGTCCGTGAGAGCCACACGGTGGTTGAGGTCATTTTGAATTGTTGCCTTTGAAACACCCATTTTTGACTAAGTTTAAGGCGTTTTCGGGTCTAACTCCAAGCCTACGCGTTGTAATTACATTTCGTCAGTTGTTACAAGTCTTATTTGTCAAGGGAAAGCTGTTCGTGAGAACCACATGGTGGTTAGGGGGCTGTTTTGAATTTTCACCCCCAGAACGCCCTTTTTCGACTAAGTTTAAGGCATTTTCGGCTCTAACTCCCAACCTATGGGTCCGAATTACATTCCGTCCATTGTCACAGGTCTTATTTTTCATGGAAAAGCCGTCTATGAGAGCCACATGGTGGTTCAGGGGCTGTTTTAAATTTTTGACCCCGGAACACCCTTTTTCGACTAAGTGTAAGGCGTATTGGGCTCTAATTCCCAACCTACAAGTCCGAATTACATTACGTTAGTTGTCACAAGTCCTATTTGTCAAGGAAATCTCTTCATGAGAGCCACACGGTGGTTCGGGGGCTGTTTTGAATTTTCACCTTCGGAATGCCATTTTTCAATTAAGTTTAAGGCGTTTTCAGCTCAAATTCCAAGCCTACGCATCCTACTTACATTCCATTGGTTTTCATAGGTCGTAATTGTCATGGGAAAGCTATCCATGAGAGCTACATGGTGGTTCGGGGGCTGTTTTGAATTTTTAGTCTCAGAACACCCTTTTTCGACTAAGTTTAAGGTGTTTTCGGCTACAACTCCCAACCTGCAGGTCTGAATTACATTCCGTCTGTTGTCACATGTCCTATTTGTCATGAGAAAGCTATTTGTGAGAGCCATATGGTGGTTTAAGGGCTGTTTTGAATTTTCACCCCCAGAATGCCCTTTTTCGACTAAGTGTAAGGTGTATTCAACTCTAACTCCCAACCTACTGGTCTAAATTACATTCCGTCAGTTGTCACAAGTCCTATTTGTCAAGAAGAAGTTGTCTGTGAGAGTCACACAGTGGTTCAGGGGCTGTTTTTCATTTTCACCCTCGGAACGCCCTTTTTCGACTAAGTTTAAGGCGTATTCGGCTCTAACTCGCAACTTACGCATCATAATTACATTCTGTCATTTGTCACAAGTCCTATTTGTCAAGGGGAAGATATCCACAAGATCCACACGGTGGTTCGAAATTCATTTTGAATTTTGACCTGGGCGCTATTTTTCGACTAAGTTTAAGGCGTTTTCGGCTCTAATTCCAAGCCTACGAGTTTGAATTACATTCTGTCTATTGTCATAGGTCCTAATTGTCATGGGAAAGTTGTACGTGACAGCCATACGGTGGTGAGGGAACTGTTTTGAATTCCCTTCTCCCCCCCCGAAACGTTCTTTTTTGACTAAGTTTAAGACTTTTTTGACTTTAACTCCCAACCTACAGGTCCGAATTACATTCCGTTAGTCGTCACAAGTCCTCTTTGTCAAGGGGAAGCTGTCTGTGAGAGCCACAGGGTGGTTCGGGGGCTGTTTTGAATTTTTGCCTTCGGAACGCCCTTTTTTGACCAAGTTTAAGGTGTATTCGGCTCCAACTCGCAGCCTAAGCGTGCTAATTACATTTCGTTTGCTATCGCAAGTCCTATTTTTGAAGATGTGCTAAGTAAGGAGTTTTGTCAAGGTCCTTTGTTTTTTTTTTTAAGTTTATCATTTAATGAAATTCCATTGTTGCTATAACATGGGAAATTTGCATCATTAAATATTCTCGTCGCTCCTCTTCTTTTTTTTTTTACATAATTAATTAATTTGTTAACGAATTAATGTGTTCTTTCTTTTCTCCTCTTATTTGTATAATGTCAAAACAATTCCAAGTGGTCCAAAACAATAATGTCAATATGTGAAGTATTTTTGAAGAAGTTTTAGTATCATATGAATAAAATTCTTTTTACCACCTCGACAATATTTGAACCCTCCAATGGAGTTATGAGTCGTAAAATCACGTCATTCAGATGATTAAGTTGTTCTTGTTATGCCTCCCTTACTTTTTTTCCTTCTTGTACTTCTTTTATCAGCTTCTCTCTCTCCCTCATCGTCTCTTCACGATCTCTATGGTGCTCTTCTTTTTCTTTCATCAAATTTTCATGATCTCTTTGGTGTTCCTCATGAAGAACCTCCATCTTTGATCTGATTGCCTCCATTTGTTTGTCACAAGATTGTGCCGCACTATCAGATGGCAAATAGGGTTATAGGCCAATCCCAAATCCATGCAAGTAATTCTTTCTTTGTCCAAGCACTTGCCATGAGAGTTCCTCCTGTGTCAATGGCATCCCCACATTAAGTGGTTGACACTTGTAGATTCACCATCGCATCCTGTCATTACAAACAAAAGTAGACTATTCAACAAAGGCACAAAGAATGACATGCAATTTTGTGTTAGGATACTAATTAATATTAAATATAATTGGAAAAAGAGTTTGATCCTTACATGTAGCTCACCACATTTGGGATGAATCCATTCTTTTGTATTTTTCGATTTGTGTGATTTTAAATAAAATTCTGAAAAATCCAATTCTCCATTCTCATCTACCTATTACTTTCAAATAACAAAATTAATTCGTCACAGTAGTAACCATGACTTTTGGTTAAATATATAAGTGATGAGAAATATTTTTCAAATGCATCTAGCTCATCCAGCTTTAGAGCATTTCTTGTATGATTGTATGGTAGCAAAATCCTATTTGCTTTACCAGCTTTAGAGCATTTCTTAAAAAAAAAAGGAATTGTTCAAGAATTAGTACATATCAATGCATAATACACAACTAAAGAAATAGAGTCGTTTATATTTGTTTGTTACCAAATGAGATTCATCCTTCCAGCCACATTAATCATATGTTTCCAATCATCCAAGCAAACTAGTGTTAGCGGATAACTATATGGGTCATCAACACCCTCTTCTTCAAGTTTTTCGTAGTGTTGCTCTAGGTTGTACCTCCAATCCTTGTACAAGAGATACACATTTATATCAACGATCTCTTGAGCTTGTTCATCAGTATGAAAATCTTCACCAATTTCAAACTTGTCCTGTAAGCATAAGTGTGTGAAGTATTACACAAATTAAATGCAACAATTGCAAATTTACGTAATGAAGACATTTAGTTTAAGATCAGAAATTACTAGCACAACTTGTACAAAAACATCTTTTATACTTTGATCAATTTTCTTCCATGACTTCACTCCTTTGAGAGGGCATAACTGCCTTATCTGCAATCCCAACTCATTTGTTGTAGGGGTGGCATTCCCTCCAGTGAGTGCATTCAATATGCGATTGACATAAACATGTAGTTTCTTCCCTTTTTTGCTCGCAATTTTTTTTTTTGCACTCCTTTTCCGAGTGTAGGTCTGCGTACATGAGTTGACTTACTTTTCCTTCGTCAAGAAGGGGCAACAAGTGTGAGGCGTTCAAATTGTAAATAGTGTTCCAAACGTATAATCGACAATAATTACTTACAATGGCAAATTTTTTTTAGGTAAGTTAGTTAGAAATTAAAATGATAAAATATTTACAAAAACTTGGAAAAGGCATCCCTCAGGCACTACAAAGCTATCTACAAAGTAAGAAACAATACAAAAAAAAACTTGCTGGTCGTGGGCTAAACACTATCCAACATAGTCCCAAACCAAAAAGAATCAAATAACGAGTACACACAAAGAAAAATCACAGCTAGCATTGCCCTAAAAATAGGTCAGTCACCCTTTACAGGAAAAACAACAGTAGGCAGCAATGCAATAGATATATGGACAACATGCAACATCAAAAAAACAAGAACAACAATGGCAGACAACACCATAAGCATGCACCCTAATCAAGATAACAATCTGCTACAAAGTCAACACCCAATATACCAAATGAGAAATATATACCCAGGCCAGAGCAAGATCAACTCAGCCACTACTACATCTAGTGGAGCTTAAGCTGTTGCAGCACAGCATGAGACACAACTAGCAGAACAGTGAGACAACAGCAGAAGTATCCAGAATAGCAAGCTCAGCGAACACAAATTTATTTTCCAAAAAAAAAAAAAAAAAACATTTGCTTAAGGTATTTAGATTTTTATTTGATTTTTATCTGTATATCATATTTTTCCGATTCAAATTAGGTGTATTAATTTCTAACAATCAAAACACGTTCATACATCTTCGGTGAAGGTTACGGGACAACAAATAAGAGAATACTTGATATCTTAATGTGATGAGATTAGATCCAGCTTCCTACATTAAATCCAGATTATATCAACCCAAAGCTCCAAAAAAAAAAAAAAAAAAAAAAAAAGATTAAAAAAAAATCCCATTTTTGAAGTTTATAAGAAGGATGATCGTAGGAAATGTGCTTCATATAAGTTATTTCTAGAGTGATTGAAATGCTCTCCAACTACCTTTTGTGTTGCAAAACTCTATGCAAAACCCTGATTTTAAAAAGATAATTTGAACTTGAATGTAATTTTTTTTGTAGATTCAAGAAATTTTCTTTCTAGGTGAAGAAAAATCATTTGCTTAAGTTCAATAAATTGATTTTTTGGGGCCAAAACACACCTACAAAACTACCCAGAAGAAGAATAAACATCGTAGTCCTCAGTCACTTAACCCTCAAGATGCAACACAAAAGTATAATGGTCTTACCTACGCTATGAGCTTGTGTCTCTTCCACAACTGTTTGTGTGTCATTCGGCGGTTGTGTCTCATCGAATAAAGTCAATTGGAGTGGCAATGACATGTGCAGATGTTGCTGAGGGTGATGCTATGTTGTCAGTTGCTGTTTTCTTACATTGCCCCGTCTTCGTCCCACGAACCATGCTGCTAGCTGCAATATAGTTGCAAACATGATATATTAAGTAAAGACATCACATGCCTCATCGATATCATGACCAATATGGATTATTTACAGAAGCTAAAGTATTCACAAAATTACCATGTAACATAATAGGAACATAATTTATAATGATTGTCAAATAAAGGTGTTGTACATAAACCAATGTTAAGCATAAATGTCAAATAAGGAGGTTCATCAATTTAAGATGTTGACATTGCAAAAATTGTACAACTATATCTCAAAAGTGATGACATGAAGAACAACATAAACAAAAGGACTAAAGTCTCATCTAATTACATAACACATAAAGAACAACAATCTCCTTCATCCTTTTCCCTATTACATCAACAAAAGGATGAAAAAAACAAAACAAGGACTACCAAGAACATACATCCAAAATTTAGAACCCATACATCAAGACTCTATGTCCATATCTGTATCAAAATCACTTTCAAGCTCATCTTCTTCTTCATTGTCACCCACTATTGTCGGTTCATTTTCATCATCACAGATGAAGTCATCATCCATAACAACCTTGGGTTGTACATGGTTATCAGACTGCAAAAATTCCATTGGAATAATTTCAGCATCAATAGGCTCGGTTGGTACAACATCAGTGCTTTCATCTTGTTGGAACACATCATCAGGTTGTGGCACATCCAGCTCGGGCACATCTTAAATTCTTCGATGTTGAAACTTTTCTACTACTCTTCAATTGGCATCTAACTTCGTATCATGAACGTAGAAAACTTGTTGAACTTGACTTGGTAACACAAACGGGTCATCTTCATACCATCGATTTCTTACATCAATAGTAGTCAAATGTGGTTCGAACTGCAAAGTTCTGTTACTACAGGTGTTATACCATTCACATTGGAACAAAACAACACAATGCCTAAACAAATATGTTATTTCCCAAACTTTGCAAATGTAGCTGTAGAACTTTATCAAATGGCCTTCATGGTCCCCTTCCACTACTAATCCGCTATTTTGACTTTTACGACGGTTGTCACGGTCACGAGCTTGGAATCGAATGCCATTACAAATGTATCTCGAATATGTGTTCACTAAGCCGTTAGGACCATTTGTTAGTGACCACGTCTCATTGGTTGCTTCGGGTGACTTTTGTGCATAATCGGTTTATCTACATAAAAAAAAGTGTCATGTTATTTTTTAAGTAACAACTTCATGTGTAAACTACACTATGAAGAATTTTAGCTTCTGCGATCTTTGAACCATTTCGGAAATTCTTTGCATTGTATCTTGGCAATGTCTCATGCACTTCTATGTTATTGTTGCAACAACATCTTGTGTTCCCTAGGTAGGACAATGTAATTCATAAATAATTTGAAGAATGATTACTTAAAAAAGGCATACAGGTCACATATAGTATATCACAGGTTCGAGTCATACTCTATATATTCTTCCACTTCTAAGCTGTTGTGTAGGACAAACCCATGAGCCCTTTTGTGGTGACTCTGAGACACATCGGTTGCCCTTGGGAGTAGACCAAATGGACAAACATTTCGATGGCCTTAACCCCAAGCCATTGTTACCCGTCATAGTTCCTTTCTTCCCGATTAATCACCATTTCAACTTTGTCCAAATACATTGAACAAAGCGTCGTACACTCTTTGGAAATGTAAGCCTTCATAATGGAACCTACGGCGAGCTTTATTGTGAACAAATCCTTTCAGAAGTCCGAGCATCCTACATGGAAATATGATTTGAATGTTAATGTTTACATTATTTACTATATTTAAATAGGGATGTTCGGGAACTTATGGTATTACCTCTCAATGGGATACATCCATCGATTGCACAGGCCCTCTAAGCATAGCCTCGTGAGGCAAATGAATTGCCAAGTGGACCATGACATCAAAAAACGCAGGAGGAAAAATCTTCTCAAGCTTACAATGTATAAGCACAATTTGTTCCTCAGTTTTTTCTAAATCAGTCACCCTTAATATCTTTGAGCACAACTATTTGAAAAAAAATTTCCAACTCAAAAAGTGTGGTCCCAATCTCCTTCGAAGGGTATCCACGCATACCAATTGGAAATGTCGTTGTAAGGACATAGCAGTCATGAGTTTTGAGGCCAACTAATTTTCCACTATGAGCGGTGACATAGTTGGACATATTTGTTGCATAGCCATTAGGGTACTTAATCGATTTCAAGAAATCACAAAAATCTTGTTTCTTTACTGAGGATAATGTGTATGATGCCGGAGGCTTCTCGAATGAGCCATTAGAACGCCTTTTTAAGTGTAACTCCTTTCGTATTCGCATGCCTTCTAGATCCAAGCGTCTTTTATCCATGTCCTTGTTCTTGCCATCTATGCACACTAGTGTCCTAACCAGATTGTCACATATATTCTTCTCTATGTGCATGACATCAAGGTTGTGTCGAAGCTTCAGCGTTTTCCAATAGGGTAGGTTGAACATAATGCTTCTTTTTGTCCAATTCGAAGTTGGATTTTCATTATGTTGTCTTTTTTGGTTGTTTGGATGCATTCCTTATGGCCCGTATGTCCCAGAATCAATTTGCTACAATATTTGTTCTCCCGATAACTCCACAGGTTTGGACTGATTCTTAATTTGATCGTTGAAAAGCTTACTTCTTCGCTAAATATGGTTCTCAAGCAAGTGGCGGTGGGCACCCATATACCCTATCTTACTTCGCAAGCATTGAGATGATGCCTCCATGTTACAATTAGGGCAAGACAAGTAACCTTTTGTAGTCCAATCGGTCATTATACCATATGCGGGGAAGTCATTGATGGTCCACATGACTGTTGCATGCATTTTAAATATTTGACCATTTGAGACATCATATGTTTGTACACCATGCTCCCACAAATTCTTTAACTCCTCCAGTAATGGTTGCAAGTAAACATCAATGTCTCTTCCAGAGGCGGATGGACCGGGAATAAGCATTGACATCATCATAAATGGCTCTTTCATACACTTCCACAGGGGAAGATTGTAAGGCATTAAGATTACAGGCCACATCTTTGTCTGAAGAGCTCATATTTCTAGCAGTTGAAACCATCGTGGCAAGCCCTAACCTTACATTCTAGGGTTCCACAGAAAATGTAAGATGTTGTATATCAAAGTCCTTCCATGCCTGACCATCGGCTAGATGCCTTAACATTCCATCATCCACACTCTTCTCTTTGTGCCATCTTATATTTGCGGTAATTTTTTTCGACATGTACAATCTCTTCAACCTTAGTGTCAAAGGAAAGTACCTCACTATTTTGTCAGGAATATTTTTACCACTCTCATTGTTGAACTTGTATTTAGACTCTTTACATGTAGGGCAATTCTCTAGTTTTGTGTTGTCTTTCCAAAATAAAATACAATCATTCTTGCATGCATCAATGGCCTCGTATCCCAAACCCAATTCATGTAAGAACTTTTTCGTATCATAAAGGGTCCATGAAACAGTTTCATCACACTTTAGGAGAATGTCTTTGAAAACTTGCATAACCATATTGAAAGATTTGTCGCTCCATTTATTGTACACCTTAATATGAAGCATCTTAATAACAAAGGACAGCAAGGAGAACTTTTCATACTCCGGGAAAACTTTGCTTCGAGCATCATCAGACAACCTAATGAACTTCAATAAATTTTCTCTCTCCGAGCTATTTGGTTCTTCGTCGATATGATCATCTATGAGGCCACTCATGTAAATCTCTTTCAACATAATAGGCAACTTGCCCAAATTATCGTCATTGTCAAATTTTGCAGCTCCATCTCTTTCACCATCATCATTTGACACACTAGGCTAATCATGACAAATGGAACATGTTCCCTGTAGTGCACCCAAGTTCTATAAGAACACGTGATTCCTCTTCTAATCACATTCAAGCAATCGACACACGGACAATGAATGTCATCATGTAGGCCTAAATCCTTCATAGCAAAGTCAATAAATGACTTCACACCTTGTTGATACTCTTTACTTTTCAACCTATCTTTTATCATCATCCAACTTTCGTCCATCTTTTAAACCCTACAAATCAAGCAAAGATTAACGTAGGAATGGACAACAAATAAACAAAAACACTCAACAATGGAATTGAGTATCTTTTATCATCATCCAACTCTTGTCCATCTTTTCAACCTAGCTTTTAGTTTTCACTTATTTGCAACATAGATTACAGTTTGAAAACACATGCTTTAGGGATTCTATTCAAAAGTTAAGGTGAAACAACTAACTATTTGGACTATACAAGTACAACATAAATGAGGAGAGCTAAAAAGGAATGAGAAAATTCACCAAACACAACCATCATAAGTAGAAGAAACACCCACCCTATCATCAAAGGTTACGAATTATAGTAAACAACCAAGGCTTAAATGATTGTTCCACTGTGGGTGAAGTTGTACAATGTTCGTTAGGAGCAAATATGGTTTGGTATGCTGCTAGCATCATTGGAACTTTTCTCTACTTGAATCAGCCTACTTTTACTTGAAGCAAACTTACTTTTGTTATAGTATGTATTGAAATGCCAGCAAGTAAAAAATATCGTGAGTCTTCCAAAATATATCTACAGATTATAGTAAGAATAGAGTGAATGTAAAATCCTGAGTCTTCAAAAATAAATCTAGATTATGGTAATACATATGAGATTAGAGTCTAGGTTCCGTGGAAAACACAAAAGTGTGATGTTTGCAAGGGTTTGGTCTCATGTCACGACCCAAACCCGCCCCTATGGGTTTAACCTTGTAACTGGCCGATGTCAAGATTCTTAAGGCACATATGATAAAAGCAGTAAAAGCAATGCGGTGGCGGAAGCCAAAAGCGATGAATTAAGCGATGTCGATGAGCTATGACAATCTGTATGCAAAAAGACTTTTCATATATATATATACATCCAGAACAAAACAGTACTTACATACACATGCAATCATTCAGGACAGGGACTCAATCCTATTAGAGCAGTCTGATACCAAAACATTTAGTGCATGCGAACATAAACAAAAAGGGGGGGAAAACTAAAACACCCCATAGCCTTGGCTTGAATAGTACTGGAACCTCGAGGTGAGGCACAAAGGTTGGCTTGACAAAAGCGATTAGCGACACCCCTAGCAGCGGTCCGGTGCCTGAACACCTACATATATATATATATATATATATATATGAGCAGTGAGCTAAAGCCCAGTGAATAACATAATGCGTAAAGAGGTTAATAATGAATGTCCTTACGGTAATGAAAACAGTTCATTAAATCGGTATTTTAGTTATTCAGTCATAACAGTCATATGTGGTACATCCATTAGCATAGCAGTATAGTAGACAGTAGGTCTTAAAAGACCGAACAGTCAATGATGGCCATCATAACGATGTAAGTTCCAAGATAGGAAGGCGGCGAGATCTCTATAGCGATGGCGATAGCGATATGATACTTGATACTTGATAGCGATACTTGATAGTTGCTATGGATGCCTGTCTGATTGAATAGAGGACATACATTCATTGATTAACGGTATCAATTGAAGCGATGCAGTTTAACCATTCAAAAGATATTCATATTTGAACATATCTTTACGGTTGTTACTCACGAGTTACGGACTACGATAGGCTAGGCGGCGTCCTCAGATGCCAACCCTACACAGTTTACAGGATGAACACACACTAAGTTCACATTCGGGAATCAAAGACTTAGTCCCTACTTAGACTTGGTGTGGTTCTACATCTATAACCTCATTAAGATGCCTTAAATTAGGCCTAAGGATGCCTAGGATGAAATGAGGATGCAAAGATACACTTTAAAAGCATTTTGAATTTTTGAAAAGCAGGGGTCCTCAGCGTCGGTTACTCGCTCGGCGGACATGGGGCTAAAGGTTTACGCTTTCGGCGTGAACTTACCGCTCGGCGTCTTTATAAACGATCAAAAGTCTTTGGATGTATGAAAATCACGCTTGATTGGGCGCTCAACACCCGCTCGAGCGTAAGACACAAGGTCCCGCTCGAGCGTCCATTATTCCGCTTGAGTAGACTGTAAACAATACAAAGTGCTGGGAGCACGAATTTCACGCCGGCGCCCGGTCACCGCTCGGCGTGAGTTCAAAATCGAAATTTCGATTTGAACCTCTAGCTCAAATTCTACTTCATATGAATCAAATTCGATACCTTTTTGCCCATTTCCTGGAAAACAGTTGTAAATAGATTGTATGACTTGATTTAAAGCTCAATTTGTAAAATCAAGGCCCAGGGTGAGGGAATTAAACCCAATTTCAAACCAAACTTTCAAGAACATGGTAAACATGTATATGCATGGATGTAAACAACTCCAAGGCTTCAATACTTGCTCCAAGGAGCCAATTCTTACAAAAGCATAATGATTTCATGGTCCATTTGCAAAAACATGAACATGCATGTGAATTTCATGAACAATGGCTTCAAAACTCAAGAATGGAAACATGCATGCATGATTTATGCTACAATTCAACATATAGGACCAATTCTAAACTTTAACTCAGTATATGTCCATGATCCATGAAGATACAACTTAAATACACAAACCAAGGAATAGAATCTCTACCTTAGGTCTCCAATGCAAGATAAGGGAGCTCAAACATACAATGAAATTCTCAAATCTACCAAGTTCCCTAGCCAATTCTCAAGAACTCAAGATTTCTCCTATCCTCTCTCTCTCTCTCTCTAGTCGGTTATGACTCTCAAAAAGGGCTAATGAAATGTTTAGTCAAGAGTGTATGAAGTGGAGAGGAGTTGCCTAGATTAATCCACTAGATGGCAAATTGGTAAATAGGGCCACTCTTGTAATTTAGCTTTATTTCAACTAATTTAATCATACCAAATCGAATTTTAGATAAATACACCATAAAATCATATAAATTATGATTAACACATATCACTAATCAATTTCAAATTCGGCCGCCGATAATGCCTTCGATTTGCAGTTTAAACATAAAATATGAACAGATAATTAAACAGTCAAACAGATAGACATGCATTCAAGCTAGCACATTCAATCAGGTAGTTCAGTATTTCAGTTGATTCAATTACTTATCATAATCAGTCTCAATTTAGCGATGTCGGTGATTAACGATGTCGATGGTGAGGTTATTACATCTCATAAACAAAAGACATTTAATCATGCCTCTTACACAAGCAAGAGTGGAGAGTGAAGAAGACTAAAACACAAAATCCAACAAAGCAGAAAGTGGAGAAGAAGACAAAGAAGAAAATTTGGTATGCAAGTTTTTTTAACAAATATAAACGAAGAAAGGGCGTAAGGTCCTCCACCTCTTCTATATGTATTGTCTTTGAAATCCTCAAATCTTGTGAAATGGG
The DNA here is from genome assembly GCA_025200525.1 of Camellia lanceoleosa. Taxonomy (NCBI): domain Eukaryota; kingdom Viridiplantae; phylum Streptophyta; class Magnoliopsida; order Ericales; family Theaceae; genus Camellia; species Camellia lanceoleosa. Next base: position 59,462,440 of record CM045761.1, read on the forward strand.
AGATTTTGGTAATAGCAAATTCACTTCTAATCAAGAGTTGCCATGCCAAAAGAATGTTCCAAATTGTTCTCAAAAATAATAGAGGGCACGCTTGTAAGTGAGATTGTGGAGAATGTTGATACCACTAATAATTGGGGGAGGGACTCTTGAAGAAAATAGAAGAAATCTAAAGAGACATTTCAAAACACGAAAAAAAAAAGCTAAAAAAACTTGTTTGAATCCTTCTTTTGTCAACTAACCTCTCAAGTTGTCGAGATTTTTATTTCTTCACCAAAAAAGGGCCAAATAAAGTATTAAAAAAATTTAACCAAAACCCATAGTCAATAAATTGTTCTCCAAATTACACTCATATGTCAAAGTCCATTCTACATCACCAAAGCCAAATGTGGAAAAGAAACTTAAAACATAGCATTCCCAATGCTTTATCATTCATTTTTTTTTTGGTAGTCAACCAAGCAAAAATAATAGTGTGATTGTTAAGAGTGTAATATGAAGTTTGGTTGTGGAGGTGATGGACTACGAATATGGGGGCATCATCACATAAGTTAATAGTTATTTTCCATCACAAAACCTATAAAGAGCATAAAGAGATAATAATATTATTAAAACAAAATATACCCACTTCATAAAAAAATTTAGGATACAAACTCGTTACCTTATGTAGTGTAGATTGAATGATCCACCTGCTGTTGAGTGATAATAATTCTAGTGATTGATTCACCTGCATATGTAGACAAAGCATTATATATACACACACATTAAAATAAGGCCACATACATTATATATTAAACATCATCTGCAAATATTAAACATCTGCACATATCATGCGCATATATACACGAGCATTATATGTACACACACATTCACGACATATATTAAACATCATCTTTGAAATTTTTAATAAATTACAGGCACATACATTAAATTTTGAATAAACCTAAAGCAACAATATGAGAAAAGGAAAGCGAGCAAAAGGCGATAGAGAGAGAGCAAGAGATAAAGAGATTGTGAGTAAGAGAGCTCGAGTACAAAGCATTATACACATACACACACACACATATATTAAACATCATCTTGGAAATTTTTAATAAATTACAGACATACATTAAAATTTGAATAAACCCTAAAGCAACAATGTCAAAAGAGGGAAACAAAGAAAGGAAGAAAGAGAGACAGATAGAGAGAGTGTGTGAGAGAGAGAGAGAGCATACGGATGGTGAGATCAACAGGAGAGTCAGAGTGAGAGAAAAGAACCCATAATGTGCGGCTAAAACGGTGGTGATTTGTGATGGTAGTGATTTGTGCCAGTGGTGGTGGCCGTCACAATGTCCTCCGTACGGTAGGCTACGGTGAGGGGGATGCTTTTTGTGAGGTTTGGTGAAGGACGGTGTGAGTCTGGTACAAAAGTGTGAAGTTGTGTTGTCTAACAGAAAGGGGTGTGTGTGGAAAAATAAAGGAATTGGCGCGCGTGGAAAATTAAACTGTTAGTGACTAATTTCTCTATTTGTTTATCTTGACTAAATCCTTTTTGTAGCCACATATAAGTCAACAGCGATGAAAATCTTAGTCGCCAAAAAGTCCTATTTGCTATGAATTTTAATTTTAGTCATGAAAAAACAATATTGCCGATTAATTTGATTTTTTGTAGCCTAAAATGTGGACTAATGGCGACCAATATCCTTTTTAGTCCTTGAAAGTGGAATTTTGCCAACTAAATTTAAATTTAGTCGCCAATAAGTAATATTTATCGACTAAAATATTTTAGTAGCTATATCTTGAACCAACGTTGACAAAATTAAATTTTAGTCACCAAATATTGTACTTTTGGTGACTAAAAATCGTTAATCGCCAAAGGTGTGATTTGTTGTATTGTTACTTGTATATTGAATAGGCACGGTTTAGCCCAATGCAAATGGTGGGCAATATTGGAAGCACATCTCATACTCAATCAAGAATGGTAAACAACATCAGCAGTCAAACTTGACAATTGCTTCAAATTTTGTTCACTTAAAAGTAGAAGTGGATCCAAATGTCCCTTCTTTTCTTTTTTTTTTTTTAGTTTTGCGGTAGTACTTTGTATTTTTTGGGGTTTGTAAACAATGGATGGTATTGTTTTGTCGTTGGTTTGAGTTAGTAAACAATGGATGGTGTGGTTTGTAACCGCTAGTTTGAGTTTGTAGCGTTGGTTTGAATTAAATTGAATTCAATTTAATTGTCTTTTGTTTGTTTGGGAATATAGAATTCAATTTATTCCATGATAAGCAGTATGATAATTCTCTACTTTGTCATGTTTTATTTTTCATTACACCAAGATGTCTGTGAGCAACTGAGTATTGTGGCCGACTTGTAGAGAAACCTTTACATGAGTTTTAACTCTCTATTTCTTTGTCATCAAAAATTTTTAGTCAAGTAGTTTGTTGGTTTATTGCATTCAAAACATGCTTCCCTGCTTGCAACATTCAGATGGTAAACATATTTACCAATGTTGTTGTTGACTCAGTTACCCTGTAATTGACTGTAAACATATTTACCAATCACTATTGATTCCTATAAGCCTCCTTTCCATATCTGTTCAACACAATTGATTCCACCTATAGCATAGGGCATGTGCTTAGGCTTCTCTATATGAACTGAAGCTTTTGCAGTATTGAAAATGACAACACACATCCACAATCCATAACAACACCATATTCAATTAAATTCCGAACATCTAACATGTCCATTACATCCATAATTACATTCATCAAATTTCCCAAAATATAATAGTCAAGTGTCTTAATAAAGTACAAAAATGATATAGACTACAATCACATAAATCATAACCTTGAAATTCTTGTCCATCATTTGAAGCCTTCTACCATGGTCATGAATTTTATTTTCCATCTCAAAAAGCCTTGTCCTTACATCATTCAATTCTTCTGTTTAGATAGCTTTATGAGGTCCAATATTGGAATGGATTGTGGAGGTAACGTCCTTATCATCATCGTCCGTGAACTTGAAGTAATTGCAGTGCTTCTTGTTACTCTACAATGCATGACAATCAGTTATTCAAATTACACAAACAATTTCTAAAAGACTAAAAGTTTAATTTCATAACACATACTTACATATTTTGATGGGCAAACAAAAAAGAGACACCATTGATTTCCATTCTCATTGGTTTGTACAATATACATTGTAGTTGTTCTCTCATAATCACACATTCTTGGTTTTAATCTAATGTTGCTATTGTTAGTAGAAGAAGAAGCCATTTTTAATCTACATAAATAATACAAAACCCATTTCAATTCCCTTTCAGTCTTCTTGATTCAAATACAAAACAAAAAATGCAAGACCGCTTATAAATTTGCATTCCTTTGTTAGGTCATTTATCATGTATTAGACAACATAGAGAGAGACTTCTTTGCCTAAATAGTAAATGTGAATCCACATACACAAATTCACCATTATCATGTTGAGCCAAAAGATTTAGCTGCAAAAGCTAACCATTCACAAATTCACAAGATTTAGCACAAAAGTTGTTGGGGGTAACATTCAACAGCAAAATCATTAGCAACAAATGGCTGGGGACAAACTCAATAGCAAAAGAAGATTTAGCAACAAAAATTATTAGGGAAAAATTCACCAAAAAACCAACATTTACCAACAAAAATTTAGTGGGGAAAAAAATCACTAGAAAAGGAGAATGGTCTGCCAATTAACAACAAATCTTGAAGAGAGCACGCGATGACAATCCTTGCCATAGTACAATAACTTTCTGGCGTCGTTTAGGAGGAGAGAGGGGGTGATAGACTTGAATGATTGGAAGAGGTAGTCGGAATCTTGAATGGTTGAGAATGGCGAGAATGATGACAAATGATGACAGAGAGAGAGAGAGAGAGAGAGTTTGGGTTTAACAGAGAAAGTAGAGATAGAGATAGAGGTGTTATGGGTGCGAGGCCCACACTTTCGGACCATTGAGCAAAAATATTGAGCTCTAAATCATTTTTCTTTTAAGATTTTCTTTGGACTCAAAGATTTCAAATCGATCCTATCTTTTACTTTAGTTGACTTATGTAAGGTTGTTGACTTCTTGTTAAACTTGCCAAAATGCCTATTCAACAACAAAATCTAAATATAAAGGATAACAAAGAAAAGCATAACCAAAAACAAAATCAAAAATCAAAACTAGCCCATCCATCTTTGCAAGGATCAAATTTTCCTACATTTGCAAATGACTACCACTTCATTATCACTTTATTTTCTGATACTTTTCTATGTATACTTGAAAATCATGGCTTTAGCACAAGATGAAGACCAATTTATCTACAATGGCTTCCAAGGGGCTTGCATGGTCTATTGCAGCTTACCAACACTTCTTAGCAACAATCTGATCATATAGCGATTTTGGTTTAGACCTGACCCATTTGTTATTCGGAATTCGAGTTTCATGGTTTCGTATTGTTGTTCATGTCTTACTTCCGTTACACTTCCCTGAGTTTGGTTGTTGGGTTATATTGGTTGCGTTTGCCATAGGTTGGTAGCTTGGTTTTCAAACTTTTGTTGCTTGGAATTTTACTTATCCGCTCGAGTGCCACTTCTTGCGCTCAAGCGGGCTTTTTAAATGGTCAGTACGTTTACAGGTCTGCAAAACTACTAGGAGATTGTATTCTATGCTCGGCGATTTTTTACGTGCTTGGCGGTCTTGGCTCGGCGGCCTTTCTCGCGCTTAGAGCGTTGTTCTACTATCTTCAAAACTACTAGGAATGTGTATTTTGTGCTCAGCGGCGTTTCTTATGCTCGAGTGGAACAACTTATTGTGTGCGGTCAGCGAATTGCGCTTATATCGATTAAATGTCGAGCCATTTTACATCACTTTTTCATCTCCCTCTCTCTCTCTCTCTCTAAAACATTTGAAAACCCTAGATTTAGAGCTTTTCTCTTTTAAACCTACTCTCTCTCTACAAATACACAAAGATCTACCCATTTCTCTACCCTACTCCCTTTGTTAAAAAGGTAGAGCTCATCTAGAGCTTCGTTTTCATCGAATAGAGTTAGATTTGGCTTCCTTGAGATTTCTCTACTCTCTCCTTGGTCTTCTAGCTTCGAGGTAGGGATTCTCTATACTCTTTAACAACAATTTGATTGTGGAGGATTTTTGAACAAACCTAGGGTTTGGTTTAAAATCAAAAGAGGGATTTTCAAATGGATGTACGGAAAATAGTTATGGGAGTGGAAATGAGGATGAGTTGTGACTATAGTATTGATATCATACTTGAAATGAATTTTGGGGAAAAAAGAGATTTTTCCTAAATGTCTTAAGTATTTATTTTGTATAAATAAATGGAATTGATATTGGAAATATGAAATTGGATGGATATTAATATGGATGGTGGAGTTGGATATGTATTATAAACACATCTTGAATTTTGGAAAGTTTATACGTATTGGAGATTTTATATCTATTTAGAAATATCTATTTTGGGTTATCGGTGGAGAATAGCTATGATTGTTGTAGAAATTGCATGAGAATTAGATGAATTGAAACTAATTTCTCATCAATGTGCATTGAATATTCTTGCTCATTTAATACATTGCATATGTATATAAATTTGAGAAAAATGAGTGGATGTTGGAAAGAGGTATGTATCACCAAATTAAGTTGGCCTGTGTGTCCAAGGTGAAAGTCTTGAAAAATGAGTGTATACATGGGTGCGATTTTTTGTGGATGAAATATCCGTAAAATGGAAATAGTAGTGCTTGTATATATTACGTTTACATGGGTGCCGTTTGATGGTTTTCATGAGCGAAATATCGTGAAAAGGTCTGCTTGGTTTGAGAATTCCCCCTTGTTTCCTATGGTAGAGGACATGATTTGAGAATTATGATATAAATTGAGCATGACATGATTTTGAGAAGGAAATGTAAATTGTTTTGACATGGGTATTCCATATGCATTTCATCTTTATATCTTTGTTAAGATTCATATATTGTGTTAGGTTATTTCTACTGGGTTTTGGCTCACCCTATGTGGAAAAACATTTCAGGTGTTGATGATATGCCTCCAAGGCAGTAGCTTGGGAGGATATGGAGCAAGAGGTTCTTTTGGTTGTATTCATTTTTATATAGCCAAGGGCTTTAACTGTATTGGACTCGTCTTGGAAATATGTATGCCCTCAGGGCCTTCCTATCTGTTTATCTTCCATTCTTTCTTTTAATTTACAACATATGATATAGATTCAAGGCTAGGCATTGTAAATGTATACTGCATATGTTTTTCTTTTGTAAATCACCTTGGATTTAATGAAAGATATTTCTTTTATTATTGTTGTCGTAAGTGGATGTTATGGATGAGTTATCGTATTTATTTCGGGCATCACAGGCCATTCTTTCTACCAACTTCCTATAAGATTCAATACATCCTCATCTGGATTACCCCAAACCCTTTCATTTTCCACTTTCTTGTCTTTGTTATCGTTCCTGAAATGAAAAATATTAGTGGTTATGGAATTGCCTTTACTATCTCACCATCTATGGGCTTCACAAAAGCTCAAACTAGTACTTGGGACTCTGGAATAACACCAACATCGGCTTCCTTTCAAACCACTTGTTGGCAATTGAGCTTGATACTGTTAAGAGCTTTGATATGAATCATATAAATGATAATCATGTTGGAATTGATGTTAATAGCTTAATATCTAATGTATCGAAGCATGCTGTATATTATTCTAGTAGTGAAGGAATAAACAAGAGCTTGGACTTCAAAAGTGGGAATCCAATACAGGTTTGGATAGATTATGATGGAGTGAAGAATCTACTCAATGTAACACTAGCTCCCATCAAAAGTGTAATAACCCTGTCCTATACTATGTTAATTAATCATGATTATGTTTGTAATTATGTGCTTAATTTGAATTTGGGTGTAAATTGCATGATTATATATGATTTTGGCTTTGTATCTGTGCACCATAGGAAAATCTGTTAGAATCTGTGCTTTAAACTAAATTGAAGGCCTTATCGCCCCGAAGCGAAATTGACTACGCCATTGTGATTAACATAATTTTTAGAGCCTACGGTGAAATTTAATTAAAAATTGATTCGGAACGAATTAATTAGTTTAAATCGAATTAATTAAGCACCATTGATTAGTTTTAATTAAGTGTGATTAAGGAAAGCCTATATAAATGAGCCATACATTCTTAAGCTCATCTTTTTGTGCCCAAATCTGATCCTACACTCTAGAAAGAGAGAGTGAACTGAATTTAGAGAGAAAGGAGCCATTCTTGAAGATATTGCAAGAGAATTCAAGAAACTAAGAGGATTAGCTCAAGATTTGGCTATAATTGGAAGAATTGAAGCTCCTAGGTGAGTAATCAACCCTTAATTCATGAGTTTGAGTTTGTAACTATATGAATTCAAAGAGAATATGTGACCAAGAGCAAGAATTGAGTGGTAATTGATGAATTTGGAGTCAATGAATGCATGCATGTACGAAATTGCTATGAATTAGCATATTTGAGCATAAAATGTATAATCCATGTTGAATTTTGATTGAAGTTCATGCTTTTGATCATCTCTTCACCATTTAAGTTGAGAATAGAGGTTATATCTCACATGCAAGAGCAATTCATAGAGGTGTGAGTTTTGAATGCATGAATTTAATGTATTGGAAGTAAGTTTGGTATAATTTGGGTTTGCATGTGATTGATTCATAAGATTTGAGCTTCATAATGTAGTAAATTGGAGTTTGTATCATGTTAGTAGTTGTATATGAGAGTTATGGGTTATAAAATGCAAGCTATGTTAATTTGAATGCAAGTTTGAAGCTCAAACTGGTTGTTGGAAATTCCAGAATTCGGCATGTTCGCTCAAGCGAAACTTTCGGCGTGAAATGTTAGTTCGAAATTTTTGCGAATATGGACGTCCACTTGAGCGAGCCATTTAGTTTGACTCTCGGCTCGGCGTCGAGATTACCTTCGGCGTAAAATGAAGTAACAGATACTTTGCGAGACCAAAGGGGTCCGCGGCGAGGATCCTGTTTCAAATATTTTGAAAAGTGGTTTTATGATTTGTTTTCCGTTCCCTTTTATTTCTAAGCACTCTTAGGCATGCATTGAGCATTGTGAATGAGTTAAAATGATAAGAAAGGAGCCTAAGAGGAATGTATGAATTAGAACGGATTGAATTGTTTGTGACCCATATGTGTTATGTAATGTGTAGGGTTGAGCTCAAGGGCAAATCTCGGCGAGAACCTTGTGAGTAATATCTTAGTAAAGATATTTTCAAGTATGTTGCTTTCAAATGCTACTTACGTGTAAGCTTCATGGATTTGTTGATTTGAAATATGAATGAGTATTCTATATGCCTAATTTTGTATGAGGCCGTTTGATCGTTTGATATTTTGAATTGGGCCTAAGGCCATTTCTTGCTTGATCGTTTGATATGTACGAATTGGGCCTAAGGCTATTTGCCAATTGATATGGTTGAATATAAAGATGGGCCAAAGGCGTTGGACATGAATGATTGGGCCAAAGGCCGTTTGACATGAATGATTGGGCCAAAGCCGTTTGACATGAATAATTGGGCCAAATCTTTGTTGGACATGAATGATTGGGGCAAAGGCCGTTGGACATGAATGATTGGGCCAAAGGCCGTCGGATATGAATGATTGTGCCAAAGGCCGTTAGACATGAATGCCAAGATGGGCCAAGGGCCGTTTGAATATGCTGTTTTTGAATAAAGAGTTGGTTGGACCATAGGTCGTTTTGTATGGATGGACCCAAGGTCATTTTATATAAGAATTGGACCTGAGGATGTTTTGCATATGGATATGATGTGTTGGACCCGAGGTCGTTATCTTTGTTGAGATTGTAAATTTGGCGTGAATGAAAATAGTGGCTCAAATATTTTCATTATAAGTATAACTCATTTATGAGCGAATCTCATTCATCAACCTCCATATTTTGATATTATTCATTGGGCGTTAGCTCACTCTTATTTATATGTATGTAGGTGGGTAAAGGGATGTTCAACTTGACCTTAGTGGAATTTAAGAAAGGTATCCGAGTTTGTGAAGTCAGCCCAGGTGCCTCACACAAGAGGCTTTGTTTATGATCTTTTGTATTTCTTTTGCTATTCCTATTGGTCATGATAGACCGCTTATGTATATAAGCTTTTAGTTTGGCTGACTATGTGTTTGAATGATCTTGGGTATACAAGATGTTAACTACTGGTTTGTGGTGTGAGTTATTAAGTATATGCGAAATGTTTTGGTATGCCATGTAAGCATAGCTCATTGGACGAAATTTTTAAATTTGCTTCCGTTTTGGCCCCTTAACTCTGATGAAACATGTTTTATTTGGTTTGAGGCCGTAGGTAATCTCATGATTACTGGCCGGTTATAACCTTAATCTATAAAGGCGGGTTCGGGTCATGACAAAATGTCTGAAATCAGATTGTAAATATTTCTCATGATTGTAATTACTCTCCTATCTATTAAAATAAATAAAAAAAAAAAATCTTTAAATCTATATCAACACTTCACATTTAAGATAAATTTCTAATTAATTTTTCATGGTTACTAGTATTTTTTTAAATATGTTAGAGATCTCAAAAATTTTATTAAAATTTTTACCAAATGTCTCACATAGATGTGAAACTTATATGAAACTCACATGGTATGAGTCCTACACCCATATAAAATATTTTATAAAAATTTTAGCATAACTTTTAGAGTTTATAGCATTACTCATATATATATATATATATAAATTCTAGATACATGATTTGGTTGGTCCTAATTCCAAATACATTTAACAAAGTCATCTTATGTCAAGGCATTAACTAGGTCTACCCAATGGACTTTTATCATATTAACGGTTTTAATTTTCTTTCAGATTCTAGAGCTCAAATGTCACCCTGGAAATTGTGGTGCAATGAAAGCAACAACAAATGCAAATTTCTGCTTTAAATTCCATCCAAATATTAGTATTACACAAATTAATAGATTTTATAAACCTTTTTTTTAAGTTGATTTTAATAAATTAAGATTTTAAGCACAAAATATAAGGACGAAATCACCTTTTAGAACGAAACATTTTAGTTACTAAAAGTCTCATTATTGTATTTTTAGCGATAAAATTAGATAAAGATTTAATGATTAATTACTATCATTTTGGAGACCATAATTTTTGTCTACAAAGGTAAACATATTTTGTATCAAATTGTTGTTTCGAAAAGTACATTTATTAGTGGCATATAAAAAAAAAAAAATTATCTCTAAAGGTGACTTTTTTACTTTTGGAAATGACATTTTAGTGATAACTCCTATGAAATTTGCTTCCTAATATTTTTTGCAATAAAATTTTTTATTTTTGGAAAGAGAAAAATTTGGTCCCTATAATCTTTATGTGTTGTAGTGTTTATGGGGTGATATTCATTACATCATGGTGAAGACACATCAATTTGTAAGAAAAGTTACTCAAGTTTTTTTTGTTGTTCTGCTGCTGGAGGTTGTTGTTCTGCTAATTTTGTTCTGCTGGAGGTTCATGTGGAAGCCAATTTGTTATCCTGCTAATTGTTGTTCTACTGTTGGAGGTTCATGTGGAAGCCTTCTTGTTGTTCTGTTTTTTCTTTCTTTGCTTGTTGTTGGTCTCTCACCAACTGAAGCTTGAAGTTTTTGCTAGTTCCACGCTCCTCTTTATCGATGTACTTTTTCATACTTCGGATGTTCCCATCAATAAAGATTTTCTTTTGCCGATAAAAAAAAAAAAAAGTTTATTAGTTTTTGTGGCATCTATATAAACGTTATCATTTCATTAAGGTTGAAAGTTGTAAAAAAAAAATTTCTTATTTTTTGATTTTGTTTAGTTTTTGTTAATACGTGTCACAATATAATTGGTTTATAAATTAATTTTATGTTCTTAAAATAAAATTTCAAACTTGGATTCATACTTAAATTATGTTACAATAATTGAAATGAAATCAATATTCATTCCTTAAATTATGCATCTTTTATTAAATTATAAAATAAAATTTCAAATTTAAATCGTTCTTCAAATTTTATTACTACAATTAGAATGATATCAATATTCACATGTATCATAATGATGTGTCATAATATTGTTAGTCTAAATATAATTTGTTTTAAATACATTTGTTCAGATTATTAATTACTATTAAAAAATTTATTTTATTTTTTGGTTTTACATTTTATTTAAAAAAATTATGTCCTTCTAAACTATAAGGACTTGAACAATAATATTTTTTAATAGAAATTTCTTTTTTAACAAAAGACAAAAATATTAAGAAAATAAATAACTTTTTCAAGCACTTGCCAAACATGATGGATTCTATTAATTTTTTTTATTATCTCAATTGTCAATTAAAAAAATTAAAAAATTAAAACATATTTGGCTTAAATAGCTAAGAAGTGACTTGCTAAAATCAAATAGAAATAAATGTTATTTTTGTTTTTGTTAAAAGTTATGGTTGGTGAATTTTTTTTGTCATCTCATTAAGATTGAAAGTTGTAATTCTTCTTTCTCATTTTTTTGATTTTGTTTAATTTTTGTTAATACGTGTTAGAATATGATTGGTCTATAAATTAATTTTATATTCTTATAATAAAATTATGTTACTATAATTGGAAAGAGATCAATATTCATTGTTTAAATTATGCATCTTTTATTAAATTATAAAATAAAATTTCAAATTTAAATTGTACTTCAAATTATATTACTACAACTAGAATGAAATCAATATTCACATGTGTAATGACATGTTATAATATTGTTGGTCTAAATATAATTTGTTTTAAATATACGTTTTCAAATTATTAATCATTATTAAAAAAAATATTATTATTATTTTTTTAAATTTTGTTTAAAAAAATTATATCCTTCTAAACTATAAGAACTTGAACAATAATATTTTCTAATATAAATTTCTTTTTTAACAAAAGACAAAAATATTTAGAAAATGAATAACTTTTTTAAGCACTTGTCAAACATGATGGATTCTATTAAATGTTTTTTTTTTATTATCTCAATTGTCAATTAAAAAAATTTCACAAATAAAAATATTTTTGGCTTAAATAGCTACAAAGGGACTTGCTAAAATCAAATAGAAGTAAAGGTTATTTTTGTTTTTGTTAAAAGTGATGGTTGGTGAATTTTTTTTTTATAATAAAAAAATGGGAATTACACATGATAATTTATAGTTCATCTAGACTTTTTTAGCACTTGTCAAATATGGTGGATCCTACTAATTTTTTTTTTTTTTAATCTTAATTGTCAAATAAACAAATTAAAATAAAAAATAAAATATTTTTGGCTCAAGTGCTAAAAAGTAACTTTTGCTCAAACTAATTAGAAAGAAATCTTTTTTTTCTATTAAAAGTGATGGCTCGTGAAACATTTTTTTTTTAATTCAAAAAAAGAATAAGGTTAAAGGCGATAATATATTGCTCATATCGAATTATTTTCAAATTAAATGAGAATACCATATTAAATTTTATTCTTACCTTTTTTTTTTTAATTCAAATACTTTTATTTTGTAAGGAAGTTTTTTTTTTATTCTATTTAATATCTTATTGTAATTTTTAAATTAAAAATAATTTCTAAAAAATCATATTTAAATTATTTACGCCATTATAAAAGGTAATTCTTTTTAATATCAACCTATTCTAAAAGGTGTATTTTTAAAATATTTTCAAGAAAAATTCTATTGGAAAATCTTAAGTACATTGTTTTTTCTTTTGTTCATTAATATTAAATTTTTAAACATGCTTTGAAACACGTATTCAAGAAAGTGTATTGAAAATTACAATGCAGTTTGAATGATGAGCAAGCTTCGGTGCATGCAAGACAAATGAATGATGCACTCATGCAAACATACGGTATGCTAAACAAGCGTGTCCTGAAACTAACCAACATAAGCGAGTAAATAAAGGGAAAAGAAAGGGGTTGGAGGACATGCACACACGCACCCTTATTACAACATTGTGCTCTCTCGGAGGTCAGAAAGAATAATACAATCGAATAAATAACCAACTATTCTAGCTAATTAAATATTACAAAACAGAATTAATAACTAGCTACAACTAATTATTACAAATAAATGAATGCTAACTAACTAGTAAGCGATAAAAGAGTTACTCGGCTCTATTTGAAGAAGAGGAGGGTATGCATGCTCGCCGGTTCTCGCCTTAGAATGCCTTCCATTTGCTCTTTGGAGGCTCTGTTTGCGGTGTCCTCCGATTAAGTCTTTGAAACTTACCAAAATCTTTGGGAAGCTCGGTGGCTTGCGACCAAGGATGGAAAAAGCGGCGAGAGATGGCCCATTCTTTGGCCAAAAGGTAGCTGCTTGTCGCCATCAATGGCTGATAAGCCTGGTGTCTTGTGACACCAAAGCGTAAAGCACAAAATAGAGGAAAAGAGGGTTTCCCTAGGACATGTATGCACCATGGCACTCGAATCACCTCAAAACATTAAGGGAGAGGCCAAGTCGGATCACGACCATCAATCACGCATCTAGATGCATGATGGCCAAAGTTCCAACTTGTGCAAATCAATATAGAAAATGAATGCACAAATACAACAAATAAAGCCTAGAACTCTATCATGAATCATCAAGAGCTTCAACAGCGAGAATTGAGATACATTCCATCACTTGAAGTATGAAATACCCTCGTTCCTCGTGCGGATTAATACTTAATCCAAGCAATGCAACACATAAGCATGGCAAACATGCAACACGACCTAAGTATGCAAGCGTGCAACTAAACCAAACATCGACAAGCATATGAACATAATGTGAGGCAACAACCTATGACAAAATGCAATATGAACATATGAACATGCAAGGCATGTAAAGCTAAGCAAGTATGCAACAACATACTACATGTAACGAGCATGCGACAACATAGCAAAATGGGCTTACACCAAACATGGACAACTCTCAACTAGGTCCAAATTAGTAGCCATAGTGATGGAATTGATGGCATGAAAAGCATGGAAAGGCAAAGGCAAGCATGCATGCCAAATGGCTCAAGTATTAAGGCATAAAGAGGACAACTCTTAAGCACTTAAGGAGCAACAAACATGGATATATTGCAATGCAGTAGGCTTTGAAATATCATGTAAAGTGATGCCAAATCAACTCAATAATGCAAGCATAGCATGTTAGGATGCTCAAAGCTCAAAGTAAGCAAAGGGACTTAAACCATGGCCATACAAGGCAAGCCCGAAGGGGCCGGGGGGACCTAAAATAGTCTTAGGGCAGGTCAAAGCAAGACCAAAACCAAGCTCAAAGCTAGCCAACATAGGCTAGAACACAAAGCTACAAACAAGGATCATGCAAGGCTTTAAAAAGGCAATGCACTACACCCATTGAAACCAATCATGGCAAGGCTTGGACAACATAAAACAGAGTTACATTATGGTATAATAGGACCCAAAATGCCTTTGAAATGATGAGCCAAAGGCCTAGGCTAAGTGGCATGCACAAAAGCTCATTCTTGAGGCATAAAGCACAAGCTCTATAAAGCATTCAAAGCATGTCAAATGCAAGTGTATGACAACATTTTATGGACTGAAATAGCATGTGGAATGAGGGCAAAGCATGCAAACATCACATGTATGGCATGGTAGGGGCCTCAAAACCCAAGACTAACCTAAGCATTTACACTATAGCTATACAAAGCATGAGTGATATGGCCATGGAAGCCTAAAACAGTCCAAAGACAGCCCAAAATAAGCATAAAATCATGTTTAAGCCAAGCCAAAATATGCTAGTATAATGAGTCAAAACATCATGCACAAAGGGTAGTAAATAAGATTTGTTCTACACCTATATGGAGCATGCAAAGGGTAGTCAAACCAACTATGGATAAGGTCATGACATGCCAAATGATGACCAAAAACATGCTGAAATGTAAAGTGAACAAGCTAAAATGACATGGCATGGCATGGAGCATATGAAACTAGTTTAGGGATTTACATTACAAGTGCATCATGCAAGCATGGAATAACAAAACCAACCAAAAAAGGTTCATGGCATGGTAAAACATCACCAAAATGGACTGAAATGGACTCAACAAAAAGCCAAGCACACATGCTATTTTGATGAGCTATGAATGGATTTACACTATACATACAAGATGCAAGCAAGACATGACCAAACCAGCCTTGGACAGGGCCAAGGAAGGTCCTAGAAGTCACAAAAGGGCCTGGACCAAGCCTAAAAAATGCATAGAGGATGGTCCTTTGGAAGGCCAAAAATGCAAGTAAAGAGGAATACAAAGAGAGGGACTACCTTTGATTTAGGACCTCAAAACCATACCTCTATCACTAAAATCCCACTAGATTTCAGTGGTAGGAAGACCAAACCAAGGTTAGCTCGGAGGTCTCCAAATATGGCTTAAAACAAAGCCAAACAAAGCAAGGGGCTACACACCCCAAACAACAAAAGACCTAAAAACTTCAAAAGCACTTAAATACAAGACTTTTTCAGTTATAAGAAAAGCCTAAAACAATATGCAAGGAGGGCTAAAGTGAGGTACAAGAAAGTGCAAAAATGGGAAAAATACTCACCCTTGAAGACCCTCTTGAGCGAAACTTGGGAGGTGGAAACTAGTTTTCGAGACCTCAAGAATCCCTCCCAGAAAGCTTAGTCCAATGGTGGTGGTGTATATCTATGTGTTGTAGTGTAAAAGTGCAAGAAAATCCAACTCTAAGGCACAAAATACACACAATATAGAGAGGCAGGACTTTTTCTCTCTTCAAAACTGAGAACCCTTGCCTAGGAAGAAGGCTCTTCCTTATATAGAACAATGCAAAGCCAAAGCTTCTTGAACAAGCTTTTCAAGGCTTCTATCCCTCCATACTGTGTATGGAGAAGCAAAAAATTCGGCTGGCTCAGATCTTCACCGGTTGAGATAAAGGGTGCGGCCATCGTAATGGCGCGATTGCCATCTTGATGACAGCGGGGCTTCATCGATGGCAGCGAGAAAATCCATGGCGGCGATTGCCATGCCATGGCGGTAGTGCACTATGAGGACACTCGCAGAACCTAGTCGGGGTCCAAAATGAGGCGAAAGGATACAAGATCGAAAAGCTTCGAGACGGTGTCGTTCGCGCGGTGACAGTCGAATCTTTGGGCGAAACAATCGACCCGATTCTTTGGAGTGTAACTACAAGCATAACCAAGTCTTGAGGCCGGTCAAAAATGGGGTGT